>CM028345.1:45993792-46098060 GCA_016618105.1 Dendrobium huoshanense | reverse complement strand
AGCGTGCTCTGCTTCTGGTTGATGCATGTGTTGACATAGGATGTTTATTGCATATGAAATGTCTGGTCTTGTGATTGTTAGATATTGTAGAGCTCCAGTTTATTCTTCGATATGTGTAATGATTCGGATAATATAGGATCTTCTTCAGGATTTTGAGTTTGTTTAACTACTGTTGGGTTAGCCAGGGTTGCATGTTGATAATCCCGCCGAATGAATATGGATTTTGCCGTATGATGACTGGGATAAAAAATATGCTCCTTTGCCCTAGTGATTTGTATGTTGTTTGCCCGAGAAATTGATTAACTGATCCCAGATCTTTCATTTCAAATTTCTGATTCATTTGGCTGATTGTCTGAGCATCATACTTGAGCTGTTTCCGGTAAGTAGAATATCGTCCACATATAGCACCATGTATAGTTCTATATTATCTTTTCTTAGAATGAATAAAGATGAGTCTGCTTTACCATTTTCAAATCCGATCTTTTTGATATGTGTGGAGAACATTTTGAACCACTGTCTTGGTGCTTGTTTTAGTCCGTATATAGCTTTTCGGAGATAACATACCATTTCTGGATTATTCGTATCTTCAAATCCCTTTGGCTGTTTCATGTATATGTCTTCTTCAATGTCACCGTGTAAGAATGCATTAGTTACATCCAATTGGTGTATCGGCCAGTTTTTAGATGCAGCTATGGTGAGGAATGCTCGAATTGTTGGGAATTTTGCTACTGGACTGAATGTGTCCAGATAGTTGACACCATATTCTTGATTATTTCCTTGGGCAACTAGTCTTGCTTTGTGCCTGGCTATGGTTCCATCTGAGTGCCATTTTGTTTTGAATGTCCACTTGCAGCCTAAAACTGCTGTATTAGGAGGAGCCTGTGTAAGTTCCCATGTTCCTTGTTTTTGTAACGCAAGGAATTCCTCTGCCATTGCTTTTCGCCATACAGCATGTTTGATGGCCTCTGTATATGATGTAGGATCAGCAGTATCTGTCGTCGTGTTGGCATGAAGAAGATCTAGGATTTGTCTGGGTTTTAGCGACCCTGTTTGAAGTCTGGTAATCATGGGATGATTGGTTTTGAGAGTGTTTGGATTTTGTATTTGTGGCTCAGTACTATGGGAAGATTGTTGAGTGGATATGTTTGGAACAGCAGATTGTGGTGTGAATGTGATTGGTTGTTGAGAGATTTGAGGAGTGTTTGTGGTGATAGTTGAAGGTATAGGTATGAGGAGTCCGGGAGGAACATTTGTTTGAGTGGTTGTAGAGTTGTTGGTTGGTGTTGTATGTTTGAAAGGGAATTGTTTTTCATCAAAAGTTACATGTCTGGAGATGTATATTCTGTGACTAGATATGTCCAGACATTTGTATCCTTTTGAGATAGATGAGTATCCAATGAAAACACATGGAACAGATCGAGGAGCGAGTTTGTGTCTTTGATTAGGTGGTAGCCAGGGAAAGCACTGACATCCGAATGTTCTCATGAGTGAGTAGTCAGGTTTGTTGTTGTAGAGGCATTGAAATGGTGAGAGGTTGTTGAGTGTTTTGGAAGGCAATCTATTGATTAGATATGATGCAGTTAGTGTGGCTTCTGGCCAGAATGTGTAAGGCATTTTGGCTGAGTGAAGAAGTGTTCGAGTGGTTTCAATGAGATGTCTGTGCTTTCGCTCAGCCACTCCATTTTGTTCAGGAGTGTATGGGCATGATGTTTGGTGTAAAATACCGTGTGAGCTGAGAAATTCTGCCATTTGTTGATTGAAGAATTCTGTGCCTCCATCTGTTCTTAGGCATTGAATTTTTAACTGAAGTTGATTTTCAATAAGCTTTGCAAATTTGATAAAGGTAGATGTTACTTCAGATTTGGTTATTATGGGAAATAGCCAAACAAATTTTGAGAAGTCATCAATGAATATTACATAGTATTTGAATCCTTCACGAGATGTAATTGGGGCAGGTCCCCATACATCTGTGTGAAGTAAAGCAAGTGGTCTCGAAGACTTGGTTACAGACTTATGAAATACTAGTTTGTGACTCTTGGATACAAGACATTCATGACATACTGTTGTGGATGAGGGTATGTTGAGATGCTTGTTGTTATTTGCAATATTCAGCAGAGTTTGCTGATGAGGATGACCTAAGCGGTTATGCCAAGAAAATGCATGTTGTTGTTTGGCTGTTAGAGCAGGATGATTTGTGATGGAAACTGGATACAAGCCGTTAGAACTTGGACCCGTGAGTAGAGTTTTGTGTGTCTTCAAATCCTTTATGATGTAACCATTGCCATCAAAGGAAATAGAAATGTTATTATCTCTTGTAAGGGCATAGACAGATAGTAAATTATGGGAGATTTGAGGGATATGAAGTATTTGAGATAGTTTTAGCTTACTATTTGGTGTGGGAAGAATACCAGATCCGGAGTTTGCTATAGAAATATTTCTCCCGTCTCCTATTGTGATGCTGTCAGATCCACTGTATGATTGAGGCTGTTGCAGATTCTCAATTGAGTTTGTCAAGTGCGATGAAGCACCTGAGTCCAGGTACCAATCTGGATTTGATTGTTCTGTTGATGCCATCATGGCTTTTTGATTTTCTTGAGTTGTTGTCTGTTGAGGAGTGTAGTTCAGATTCAGCCTGTGCCAGCAGGCTGATGCTGAATGCCCTTTCTTATTGCATATTTGACATATTTGTGTATTGTTTGATGTATTTCTTGATCCGGAATTGCTCATTCTTCCTCTGCCTCTTCTTCCTCTGCCACGTGAGGAATATAATGCTGTTCCTGACTCGATGATAGTCAGTTGTTTGAGATTTTCTCTTTGAACATTTATTTCCTCACTCATCAGAAGTGAATACAAATCACCCAAGCTTATTGGATTTAGATTTGTTCTGATGGATGTTTTGAATACCTGGTAGGCGGGTGAGAGACCATTGAGGGTATACATCAAGATGTCTTCTGTATCCAGTTTGACTCCTGCTGCAGTTATTTGGTCTACTATCATCTTCACTTCACTGAGATACTGTGTCATTGTCTGATTTTTCATTGCCAGATTATGTAATTCACTTTTTAATTGAATTACCTTTGATCTGTTTGTTGCTTGCAGACGTTTTTCTATAGTGGTCCAGATTGCGGAGCATGATTCCAGATGTATGACGTAAGGAAGAACTGCGTTTGAGATTGTGGAACACAAAGCTGCTGCTAAGTTTTGATCAATGAGATTCCATTTAGTGTATTGAGAATTTGTCACATTACTTCCTTCCGTCGTTCTTGTGTATTTTTCTGGTGGATCTGTTGTTGAAGATAAAAAATGACATGAATCCGTTTGCTTTGAGAAGTTTCATGACTTGTGATTTCCATATGGGATAGTTATCCCCTGATAGCTGTGTCGGGACTAGGTTCTTGATATTAGAGATCACAAATTTGAGTGATGCTGGAATGTGATGTTCTTCATCTGTTTCTGATTGTGCAGGTTCTCTGATCTGCGATGAGGATGAAGACGGAGAATGCGCCATGATCGAGCGACGAATCTTGATTCGTCTCAGTGCTCTGATACCATAAAGAAATAAGAGAATTGAAGGAAAGTCTAATCTGACTTTTCTATTACTGTCGTATTCTATCTGTATGTTACATCTTTAATTAGCTCTGTATTTATACATGTATGTAGATGATTCTAGATCTTATACATTCTAGAATCCTTGATGAGCTGGCATTTCTTGAGATAAGTGAAGCAGCACGTTCTCAGCTCCTTATGAGCTGTACGTTAGCTGTCGCTGAACTGACGTGGCAGGCCTTCTTCTCCTTCTGCTTGTATCTTCTTTATGCGACTGTAATCGTTTCTTCTTATCTCTGCTCTCTGTGTTCTTCTCTGTAATGGTTGTTGCTAATAGCTGCAGCTCCAACCGAGCTTCCGCCCTACCGAGGCCGGCATTGATCTTCATCTCCCTAGCCGCATCTTCTTACTTTCCGTCTTCCCTAGCCGACACATTTACATTCGCCATAGCCGACGCCAGTATGGTTTTAATAAATTTTGTGTTTTTAAAACTTATTTTTAGAAACCTCGATATCAGACGATAAATTAGGCCGCTGATATGCAATAAAAACCGTCGAAAATTAAAGGACATTTTTTTGGTGGTCTAGCCGTCGGAAATAAGCGGCAGTTAATGTACTGGTGTGCTCGTCGGTAATGTCTGGTAGCCAAATCATTGGATAATCTGCCAGAAATTTCTAGTGGATATTTTGGGTGAACCGCTGCCCTGACTACCGAACTGATCGCAACCTAAATTAGTTGGAAAGCCGTCAGAAAAAATTCTTACAGAAAATAAGCCGTCAGTTCTCGTTTCCTCACAGCTTTTACCGGTGGAAAAATATCTGCCAGAAATCTTAATCTCTCACGGAAATTTGCCAATTTATATCAGAAAAATTTGCTAGTAATTGACGATTTTTCTGTAGTGAGAGAAAGAGAGAGCTAGAGAGTTGACGGGCAGAGCGAGAGAGAGGGGAGAGAGAATTGATATTTAATATTTAAATATTAGTACAATATATTTTAAATATTTAATTAATAATTATTTTAACTATTATTTAACTGTTAAATAATTATTATTTTAAATGTAAAATAATAATCATTTTAGCTATTACTTTAACTATTGTTTTAGAAAATAATTAAATATTTAACAATCAATTAAAATATATTTTAAATATGAGTAAAAATATATTTTAAATATTTATTTAATAACTATTTCAGCTATTATTTTAACTATTAAATAATAATCATTTTAGCTATTATTTTAACTATTATTTAAATAATAATTTTATATATAAATATTTAAGAAACAATTAAAATATATTTTAAATATTAGTAAAAATATATTTTAAATATTTAATTAATAATTATTTAAACTATTATTTTAAAATAAATTTTTTTCTCTCTCTCACTTGTCGACTCTCTCCCTCTCTCCCCTATCCTCTCCTCTTTAAGTTGAATACGCCAAATTATTTTGGACATTCAGAATCCACATAACTATCTAGCTCCAAATAATTTGAAGAATTTGCTCCTATTTAAATTTTAATTATTGAATGCTCCTTCTACTAATTTAATTAAATAAACTTTCAATAATTTAAAAGAATTCTCGCATTGCAAGCTGATCATGTAGTCATAATATTTAACTGTTCAAACCATTTTGCATTTCTTATCCTCACTCCTATGTTCTTCTCCTTGGAGTTATCAAATTAGTCAAAACTTCAAGAAGCACAGCTGCTCCTCTTCATTTGGTCTTATGCCTTTTTCCTGATGATCGAACTTATGAAATCCCTTGAATTGTCAAGCACTTTTTATTTTTTGTTCCCTTCCATTAACTTTCTACACATTATGCATCACTAGCTCCTTCATATAACTACAATGCATGATGGAGTGACTTCAACTACCTTCTCTACCTCCTTATATGTTCATATAAATGGAGGGACTTCAACTACCTTCCATTATATGATTATTACAATAACGAACAAATTGCATCGATCTTTACATTCTTAATCATACGCAGTAGTAACTTGTTCATATTATTTGATCATGATTTAATTAGGGTTTAAGAATTAAAGTAGTTGGAAGTTGGCTTAAACATTACAAATTTCAAGCGGGTAAACTAAAGTCTCACGGCGAAGGATTTAATTTTTAGAGTATGAAGTATATCAAAACAAATCACTAATCTTTGAAGATGTTGAATAGAGAAAGAATGTAGCCGTCCGTAAAATTTTGTCACAAGCTAATTAAAGTCGCACGCTATGTATTCACTGGAAACATATAAGGTGATAGAAAGAAGGGTTGATGAGCTCTTACAATCTGATGCTCCCAAGACCTGCAAGAATTCCAGACAAAGGAAACAAGAACCTGAAACAGAGAAAAGAGAGAGGCTCACCTCTCGTTAGGGGAAGAAGGAGGTATTGGCAGAACGAAGTTCTCTTAGGGAAATTATCAAAAGCTGCTTAGTTACAGTAATTTCTACTATATGTATTAGCTACCACTTGTAATTTCTAATATTACTAAAAGGAAATTACTAATTAGAGCAGAGCAACTAAAAAGTAGTATTGTACTATAATAACAAAATTGGTACTAGGGAACGTGTGGCTTGCTGAGATGTTCCATTGTGCCGGCGGTCCATGCTAAGCACTGCATCAGTCCTCCCCGGCCGACGAAGAGCTCGACTCCGACGAGCTGAGAGCTGACTGTGATCGGTGAAGAATCCGGTGGGTGATACAGCCATATATCGGAGACGTTGAAAGTTGGAGCCGTGTTATGACCGGCTGGTAGATCAACCGTATATGCATTATCATTGATCTTTGCAATGATAGGAACAGGACCAATCTTACGACGGCTGAGTTTGTTGTATGTGCCCGGTGGAAAACGCTCACGGCGCATTCGAACCATAACAAGGTCGCCTACATTGAATGATGTCTGTCTCCGATGGCGATCAGCAGCCTCTTTGTACTTAGAATTGGCTTTCTCCAGTTGTTTGTGAACGTCAGTGAGCATGGTGGTATACTGATTGGAGAAGTTGGCTGCGGATCTCGACTTACACTTCGGTAACACAGCTACATCCACAACAAGGTTAGGAGGTTTGGTATAGACTATGTGGAATGGCGGCTTACCGGTAGAGCGGTTCACTGACGAGTTGAAAGCAAATTCAGCAATGCTAAGTACTTCTTCCCACTGTCTTGGGTGGTCTTGTACCAAACAACGGAGCATGCTCCCCAAAGTACGGTTCACTACTTCTGTTTGTCCGTCCGACTGAGGATGGTAAGCCAAACTAAGGCGCAAATCGGTACCCAATCTCTTCCAAAGCTCCCGCCAAAAATGGCTTATGAACTTGACGTCCCGATCGGACGTTAGACTTCGGGGAATGCCATGTAATCGGACAACCTGGTGAAAAAAAAGATGTGCAACATGAAGGGCGTTTGAAGTTTTCTTACAGGCGATGAAGTGGGCCATCTTCGAAAAGCGGTCGACCACAACCATGATAGAATCATTTCCCTTTGATGTGCGGGGCAATCCGAGAACAAAATCGAGACTAAGGTCCTCCCAAATTGAATCTGGTACGGGTAGAGGAGTATAGAGGCCTGTATTTTGGGCACCCCCCTTGTAGCTTTGACACACGGCGCAACGTTTGACAAAACGGAATACATCCTGTCGGAGGCGTGGCCAGAAGAATCGGCACTTCATATGTGCTAAGGACTTATCCTTCCCCAAGTGAACAACCAAGGCGCCACAGTGCACCTCTCGGATGAAATGTTGTCTCCAGGATGACAACAGAACACATAGCAGGCCATTATAAAAAAGAAAACCATGCTTAATTGAGTAGCAGGGAACAATTTCCTTTTGCTGGCATTTGGCCCAAATGTCAGAGAAGTCTCGGTCAGTTGGATAGAGTTCTTTGAGGCAAACCAAGCCCGAAAACTCAGTCTGAAGCTGGTTGACGAGTAAGACCTTTCGACTAAGAGCATCTGCGACCTTGTTGTCTTGTCCAGCTTGATGTTTCAGAACAAATGAAAACCTTTGAAAAAAATCCACCCAACGAGCATGCATCCTATTGACGTGCTTTTGGCTTTTTATAAACTGCAGGGCCTTGTTGTCTGTGCACAAAATGAATTCATGGTGTAAGAGGTAGTGCTCCCACTGCTTTAAAGCTCGAACAAGAGCATACAATTCTTGTTCATAGGCAGACCAGCGTTGACGAGAAGGGCAAAGTTTTTCACTGAGGTAAGCCACGGGTCTACCCTCCTGTGATAAAACGGCTCCAATACCTATGGAAGAAGCATCAGTTTCCACCATAAAAAGCTTGTCAAAGCTAGGTAGTCTTAGAACCGGAGCAGACGTGAGCGCCTCCTTAATGGCAGCGAAACTGTGTTGTTGTTGTTCTCCCCAGACGAAGTTTTTCGATTTGAGACAATCCGTGATAGGACTCATTATCACATAAAGCCCTTTATAAATTTGCAATAAAAATTCGCTAAACCATGAAAGCTACGAACCTCAAAAAAGGACTGGGGAGTTGGCCAACTTTGTATTGCTGCGACCTTATCGGGGTTCATTTGGACTCCGGTTTTTAACACCACAAAGCCCAGAAAGTGTGCCTGCGAGGTAGCGAAATCACATTTCGGTAAGTTGAGGAACAACCGATTTTCCTGTAAGATAACAAATAGCTGTTTGAGGTGGTTAACATGCTGCAGCAATGTATCACTGTAAACTAGGATGTCGTCAAAGTAAGCAATACAGAACTTCTCCCAAACCGACTTAAGAATGTCTTGCATCATTCTCATAAACGTGGAGGGAGCGTTGCATAGGCCGAACGACATGACTCGCCATTCATACAAACCGGAACCTATCTTGAAAGCTGTCTTCCATTCATCGCCGGGACGAATTCGGATTTGATGATATCCACTACGTAAGTCCAGCTTTGAGAAAATATTGGCGCCTTCCAATTCATCCAACAACTCGTCGATCTGAGGTACCGAAAATCTGTACTTCACAGTGATCTTGTTTATGTCTCTGCTATCGACGCATAAACGCCATTCACCATTTTTCTTGGGCACCAACAATGCCGGAACAGCACATGGACTGATACTGGACTGGATGAGCTGCTTCTTCAGAAGGTCTTCAATAATGGTCTGCAAGGCTTGTTGTTCCTTGGGATTTAATCGGTAATGAGGAAGATTTGGTAAGACTGCACCGGGTACAAGGTCTATTTGGTGCTGAATATTGCGAAGGGGCGGAAGAGTGTCCGGTAGTTCACTGGGGCAGATGTTCTGAAACTCCCGTAATAATTGTTTTACCTCCCCAGGAAGTTCCAAAGAATTTGGAATGAATGGTTCGGTGATAACTACTGCCCATAATGGATCTGCTTCTTTCCAAGTGAGTAGTAGATTAGGTCCTGAGACTAAATGCATAACCACAGAAGGGGATTGGCCAGCAACAGCAGGAGGTTTGTTTTCACGAACACCTGGAAGCAACTTGAGTCGTCTACCTTTCCATTCAAGTGAGTAAGCATTGGCCCGTCCGTCGTAAATGGCACCCGAATCAAACTGCCACGGCCTGCCTAAAATCAAGTGGCAAACATCCATGTCCAGAACGTCACAAAGGACATCACACACGTACAATTGGCCTATAGAGAAAGTGACTTGGCACATCTCAGAAACAGGAATATCAATTCCTTTCTTGACCCAACTGATTTTGTACGGTTGGGGATTCTTTGTTGTTTTCAACTGCAATGCCTGAACTACCGATCGGGAGATTATGTTTTCGGTACACCCGCTGTCCACAAGTAGATCACATACTTTTCCGGCTATGGTACTCCGTGTTTTAAAAATTGCGTGGCGTTGCGAAGCGTTGTGATGCCTAGGAGCGATTAGTAATTTTTCTAGAACACAGATTACTGGTTCACCCTCATCACCTTCCAGCTCGTCCACATCCCGATCTCCCAGCTCATCAGGTTATAGTGAATCTTCCCCCTCTTCATTCTCCAATAATTGAAGTTGTTGCCGTTGCGGACACTCATTCGACTTATGGCCCGGCTGGAAACAACGAAAACACTTTAGAGTGCCAGGCTTCACGTATGGATTATTCTGCTGAGGAGCTTTTGCTTTGGGCTGTGTCTTGGCATCAACATTTGATGTAACAGGGGTTGGCTGCTTGGATTATGAAGGCGTCGGCAACAATGAGCCACTGCCCATATTTTGGAATTAAAGGGAGCTCCCCCTTGAGGCTTCGGGCACTGAATCAGGAGTTGGCCTTCGAGTGAAAGTTGATCTCGATGATCGACTGAGTTGTATTTCTGCCCTTAGGGCAAAATTGATGGCTTGCGACAGTGACCAAACCGCATTTAATTCAAGCCGGTCTTGAATACTGTATTTAAGTTCCCTGATATACCTAGCGACCAGCTGATTCATAGACTCATTGAGATTGTTTCGAGCGCTTAATCGATGAAACTCTTCCGTGTATTCACTTACTGACCGATTGCCTTGCACACACTGTTGATACTTCATGTAGAGGATTTGTTCAAAATCGGTCGGTAGGAATTGCGCTCGAAGGAGTTGCCTCATCCGCACCCAACTACGGACTGGGCCTTTTCCCTCCCTTTGCCGTATTTGCAGTAATTGAGTCCACCACGCACTCGCTCCACTCCTCAATCTACAGGCGACATATTTGACCTGTTTGGTCGGCTCAATTTCCATGTAGTCAAAGAAATTCTCAACGGCCTTCTCCCAATCTAAGTAATCCTCGATGTGTAAATGGCCATCAAAAAATGGGATGTCTACCTTGACTTTAAATTCTGCTTGGTGTTGATGAGGTGCTGGACGTCGTCTGCGACGGAAGTGATCTCCCGTCTGATCAAAATTGAATTCTTCCTCCTCCGTGTCGCTTCCGCCTCTTTCTGGATGTTCTTCGAGTTCTTCTTCGGAATCGGATACTCCTTGTACAAGAATGGGTAGTCGACGCCGTGGCCGATCAAAACCCGCACCACGCCGGCCACCGCGAATAGTTGGCGGTGTCTGTCCCCGGCGAGGATGACAATTTGCTTCAGCTGCCCGTTTGAGATTTAACTCTCGGTGCAGTGTCAGAGAGAGACATTGCACATCCGCGGACAACGTCTCCAGTTGGCGCAAGATGGCTGTCTGGTTTGCCCATAACGTTTCGAAGCTCCGATCGTCGTCGGCAGCCGGTTCTTTGCCCCGCTCCGTCATCCTTCTAGTCTGGATTCAATGGCTCTGATACCACCTGATGCTCCCAAGACCTGCAAGAATTCCAGACAAAGGAAACAAGAACCTGAAACAGAGAAAAGAGAGAGGCTCACCTCTCGTTAGGGGAAGAAGGAGGTATTGGCAGAATGAAGTTCTCTTAGGGAAATTATCAAAAGCTGCTTAGTTACAGTAATTTCTCCTATATGTATTAGCTACCACTTGTAATTTCTAATATTACTAAAAGGAAATTACTAATTAGAACAGAGAAACTAAAAAGTAGTATTGTACTATAATAACGGAATTGGTACTAGGGAACGTGTGGCTTGCTGAGACGTTCCATTGTGCCGGCGGTCCATGCTAAGCACTGCATCACAATCAAAAGGTCACATAAATATTCAGCGAGGTTTATGACTCTATTTATTAAAATACGGAAGAGTTTTACTCTAGGAAGAATTCCGCTAATATAGGACATATAAAGTTAAATTTCATATTTGAATTTACTTTTTTTTTTCATGAAGAAAATATTAGATAATTTGCATTTGTATGTTGTAGGCGTGCATCATGAAAAGTTTAGGGTAGTTAATATTTTGTGATCAAAAGAAAATATATTGAAGTCTCCGTCAACGGGCAAATTATAGCGTCCGGTGTCCGGATTCGTCCGGACATCAATCCAGACGCACCATATCAGCAAAATACACCGGACCCCGATGTTTTTGAGTGACGTAGCACATATGAATTAATTGTCCGGTTGCCAGGTGACCGGATGTAATAATTCACCCGCCAACGTCCCTTTTACTAGTACAATTATTGTGCTTGACTTGAAAAAGAACACGCAATGGAAATTGGAAAATATGAAGGAGATAGAGATTAGCTGGCTAGGGATAAAATTCCTAACGTAATGGATGACATATATTCTGATGATGCAATAAGATAATAAAAATGATTTTGCGCCAATAAATTAATTAGACATTTCATAAGAATGTCTTAATTAGGTTTTACTCAATCAAATATGAGAATGAAAGCAAGAACTAATAAATTAATTTTTGGCTTCATTTAGAACGGCTTTCCTGCTGCTTTTTAAAACAACTTTTAGGCTTCGTTTGGGACGGCTTTTTTAATGCTTTCTAAAATGGAGTTTTAGTACAAATTTTTTTAATTTTGTACTAAAACTCCGTTTTAGAAAGCATTAAAAAAGCCGTCCCAAACGAAGCCTTAAGTGCAAAAATTTCTAGTTCAAGAAATTTTTGTATTAAAAAACTGCTTTAGAAAGCAGTAAGAATGTTGTCCCAAACAAAGCCTTAATCTAGCCCTCTTCTTTCTTTCATGAGAGAGAAAGAGTGAAAAAGAGAGAGAGAGAGAGAGACATGGATGTATTCATATAAAGGTTGCCCTAGTTAAATTTGATATATTGATATTAATTTTAATTTCACTCCAGAGCTCGATTCATCTCTAGCTCGAGCTTGAGTTTGATTAATTAGTCGAGTTCAAGCTTGAGCATGAACAAAATTCTATGAATTTGAGTTAGCTCATTTAAAATGAAACAGATAAAATAAGTTGATTCAAGTAATTATTATTATAATAAATTATAAAAAATGAGAAATTAAAAGATTAATAATAAAGAGTCACTTGATATAAGAAAATAAGATCATTTTTAAACATGTTTACCATATTTATATTGAACTCTTGAATAATATTATATTTTATGTACATTTTATGTTAATATTTTGTTAACAAGATAATTTGCGAGCTAACGAGTCATTTATCGAGTCAAACTGAAGTTGACACATAGCTCAGCTCGACTCCATTACACCGCTAATTAAAATCATAGTTGTCACTGTTTTGTATAAAAGAAATAATGTCATCTATGATGTTGGAGTCGTTTTATTGAGACAATTGTTATGAATTTTCAATGCTCATAAGGTGGGTTTAAAAGACTTGTAATCTAATATTTGAATAATTTTAGATCTAATCAATGATACCAATATTTGTGATGAAGTCATTAGTAATGTTTCCATCACTTTCCAAAGGAATCTTCTCTATGATGTGATTGTTGTAGGTTGCTATATAATTAATGCGAGAAATATAGTGGAACACGCAACTCATCTTCATCTATTAGTTACGGACATTGACTATCAATTAAGAGGTTATGTATGTGATATGTGTATAAATTTGTCTTAATTGACCTAAATATAAATAAATAAAAAAATTCAGTGGAACCGTTCACTTTAAAGTCAAGTCATCTGTTGATTGGAATTCCACAAATGCATTGGCAAATAATATTTATATATTTAATATTCAAATAATTATGCATCTAAAACATTATGCTAAGTTTTAAGATAAATTAATGAATTTGTACTCTCGTGAGGCATTCTTCTTCAGAGAAATATTGTCATAGCGCATCATATATTTATTCAATCTTTTTTATAATATATCATCTCCCATTATCAACTATCTCATTTGTGTCTAAACAGTGGCTAGGCCCCGTAGTTTCCCCCCTTCTTCAGGGGTTTTTTCACGTAAAAATCTTGGTATCTTTTTGTGAATGTCGCACTATCTCTTTGATCTGTTTGCGTTCTGGATTTTCGTACAAAGTTAAGACGTTAAACTTTATATTTCTCTACCGCCGCGAATACTCTAGGACACAACAATGGTCTTTAGGCAATTGCCCCAAGTACAATTTAACATATTGTGTAGATGTATTATTGTTAGGAAATGATGAACAAAATACAAAGAGAAATAATAAATCAAAAAATTTTGTTTTTCAAGGGTAGCGGACCTCCAACATATAGCCAACAGTTACTTATAAATTTATCCCCCCCTGAAAATTATGAGTAGTTCTGCCCGTGATTGAGTAGAACATCATTCACAAGGTAACATAAAGTGTACATGGATCTATCATCTCTCTCAATGCACAATATGGATTCTTTCGGCAAGCCTTGTTTCTTAAAGTTTCTACCCCCACTGAAGTTGTTGCCAATAAACTTCATACTCTGCTCATTTTCATGAATTCCTCATTAGATAAAATTCTCCCTACTAAAATCCAATAATCATTGCAAATTTATTTACTCAAAGTGTTCTGTTCTTTTCTACAATATCGAAATAAACTATTCTAAGTAGTAGTTGATGAATAAGGACTCCATATAACTGCAACTCTAGAACTTTAAAATTTAGGCCAAGATTTATGATAATTTTTTATGTAGATTCGCTGTGGAATTCCACAAATGCATGACTGAAAAGTCATTGCATAATCATAGCCAAATAAATTCTACAAAATGCATTAATTTTAGAAAGTTTTCCAACTAAAAAATAATACTAATAAGTATTATGATTAAACTTTAATGAGAACAAGCCTTAAAATCATTTAAAGACATATAATATAAACTTTGATGGAGATATGCTAATTTAATCTTCTTTTTTTTTTTTCTATAAATTCATGAAGGAATGCATGGGTGTTCTGAACAACTCCCTTTCTCTTCCTTACTAGATATACAGATCCTAGCACACTAATTCCTCTTATTCAATGGAGAAATTTTCATTCGGTATCATTATGCTCTTCTTCTTCATTGTCAGTTCATCTCCCTCGCAATTGCTCTCAACCCTAAACACCAACACAACAAACTACAATTCACTCGTTGCCTTCAAGAGTCAACTCATGAAGCAAAGCATTAATGGCGCTTCTTCTACCATTCTCAACTCATGGAACGACACAACCCACTTCTGCTCATGGGAAGGAGTCACGTGCGGCCACAAGCATCAAAACAAAGTCGTAGCCTTGGATCTCAGCTCCAGTGGATTGGTTGGTCCTCTTCCTCCTTCCATAGCCAATCTCACCTTCCTCAGAAGGCTCGATCTTAGCCTCAATTGGCTCAATGGTGAGATCCATCCTAATCTTGCTCGATTGCAACGATTGCAATATCTTAACTTGAGTTTTAACTCATTTCATGGAGACATTCCCCACATTCTCATCGCAAATAACTCTGCGTTTCAAGTTCTTGATCTCTGTTGCAACCAGCTTACAGGCAAGATCCCTGCAACCCTAAACTCTATGTCACAGCTCAACCATCTTGATCTTAGTAACAATAGCATCATTGGCACCATCCCATCTTCACTTGGAAATCTCTCCTCCTTAGAAACTCTTCGTGTCTTTTCTAATCATATAGGGGGAGGCATCCCACTAGAGATTGGCAGCCTTCATAAATTAAAACATATAAATGTGGCAGGGAATAATCTTTCTGGTAGCATTCCATCTGCATTCTTCAACCTATCATCACTTCGAATAATTTTATTAGTAAGTAATCACCTTTATGGTGATATTTCAACTAATATTGCCCAAGCTTTTCCATACCTAGAAATATTTTATATTGGTGGAAATCATTTCTTTGGTTCACTTCACCATGCTCTTCAAAATGTTACCAGTATCAGGCGTTTAGACATTGAAGATAATAATTTTACAGGAGTGGTGCCACCAGATCTTGGAAAAATGCATAACCTTATATACCTCAATATGCAATACAATAAGCTTGAAGCAGCTGATGCAAAGGACTGGAGATTTCTTGATTCTTTAATTAATTGCACTAGCTTAGAAACCTTGGCCCTTTGTAGCAATAACCTTGGTGGAATGCTTCCAAAATCAATTGGGAATCTCTCCATTGAGCTTCAAAAATTGATATTGGGATTCAATCATATTTCAGGAAGCATCCCTTTTGAACTTGGAAAGTACGCCAAATTAAATTGTTTAGGGATGGAGAGAAATCTTTTGCAAGGTCCTATACCTGAGAGCATTGGAAAGCTTCAACGGCTACAAGATTTAAATTTATTTAATAATAGTTTAACGGGAACTATTCCTTATTCCTTAGGCAATCTCACAAAACTTATCAATTTATTTTTAGGATTTAATCAATTAACAGGTTCTATTCCTTCAACACTAAAAAATCTTAATATTCTCAGTATTTTGAATCTCAGGCAAAATAATCTAAGTGGCTTGATTCCGAGAGAGATTTTTCTCATGCATTCCATTTTAGATACTCTAGATTTATCCTATAACTCTTTTACTGGAACTCTACCATTAGAAGTTGGTCATCTTGAACATCTCATGTTTCTAGATTTTTCCAATAACAATTTAACAGGGGAAATACCCGAATCACTTGGAAGTTGTCAGCTATTGCTTCAATTAAATATCGAATACAATTTTTTTCGTGGCTCCATTCCAATTTCTATAGGGAACATAAAGAACCTTGAAACACTAGACCTTTCGCATAATAATTTATCAGGGGTTATTCCTCAATCCCTACAAAATATTATATTTCTTAAGCGCTTGAATCTATCATTTAATAATCTTGAAGGTGAGGTGCCATACAAAGGTGTCTTTGCAAATTTCTCAGCAATCTCCCTCATTGGAAATGAAAAACTATGTGGAGGAATTTCAAAACTTCATTTGCCAAGATGTGTTGTCAGCTCATCATCAACAAAAAAAAGAAATCATCATTTAATCAAAATTTTGGCCCCAATTCTCAGCATACTAGTTCTGATATTGGCCCTTGTGATGTGCTATACTTTGCTTTATAGAAATCAAAAGCAAAGTGGCCAAAGTAGAAATTCATCAAAGTCATCCTTAAACACTCAATTTCCAAGAATTTCTTATACAAAATTAGCCAGAGCTACAAATAATTTTTCCACTTCAAATCTAGTTGGACATGGAAGATATGGATTTGTTTATAAAGGCGTCCTAAGAGATTATGAAGATATTGTGGCTATTAAAGTTTTTAAACTTGAGGTCCATGGAGTTCTTAAGAGTTTCACATCTGAATGTGATGCATTAAGAAGAGTACGACATCGTAATATTATAAGGGTTCTAAACTCATGCTCTAGTATTGATCATCAAGGCAAAGATTTTAAATCTTTGATTTATGAATTCATGCCAAAGGGAAACTTGGACATACGGCTACACCAAGAAAATGAGACTGATGAAGATAATATTCTTTATCTAGAAAAGAGATTGAACATTATCATCAATGTTGCGGATGCTTTGGAGTATCTTCATCATAATTGTGAACCATCAATAATTCATTGTGACATAAAGCCTAGCAACATCCTACTAGACAAGAACATGATTGCGCATGTAGGAGATTTTGGACTCTCAAGAATGCTCTCTGAAGTTATGAGTATGCCTGTCCAAGATTACTCTGATAAAAGAGCGATAAAAGGAACTATTGGTTATATTGCCCCAGGTGATTTGATGGTTCATCTTTTTTATGTTATAATTAATCATGTCATTCTATTTTAATGTGATATACTCTTTTTTAAAGTAATTCTTCCATATAATATATAAACTCATTTTACTTGTAGAATATGGTGAAGGAGCTTGCCCGTCTACCTCTGCAGATGTTTATAGTTTTGGAATAATACTACTGGAGATGCTTACTGGAAGAAGGCCTACTGATGATATCTTCCATGATAACTTAAATTTATATAATCATGTTAAAATGGCATTTCCTCATGGAATCAATAACATCATAGATCTTAAAATGTTTACTAAAGAGCAAAGATATACTATCAGCAATTGTCAAAGCATCAACAAATGCTTGCTTTCCTTGGCAGAAGTAGCTCTCTCATGCTCAGCTTCATTACTAGAGGAAAGACCATCCATGAGAGATGTGGTTACAAAATTGCATGCAATTAGAGTTTCCTACCTTCAATCTGATGGAAATGAGGACTTCTTTTAGAAAATCAAAGCCAAGCAATGATTCTTAATTTGTCTTAAGTCCCTGCCTTCTTTTAGCTCTTATTGTAATTAGCTTTTGATTAATTATCAGAGAAGCACAGCTAATATATACATAAGCACTTGTGCAATTTTATTCTATTCTTCTTTTAATCACTTTCTTAAAATGTTTGACTATAATACTTTGGATAAATTAATATCTGTTGAGATGATTCATGTGTATAGAAATGGTTTATTTATATCTTATGAGATTTCATCATCAATTTATGAATGAAGAGTTCATTCTTATTAAAAATTTTCAAACAATGAAAAAATTTATATAATTGAAAGAAAAAAAATTGTTATATCATTAGGTGGAAGCTCAAAGCTTAAGCATATCTAACCTAATAGTAAATCCAAATAAGAAAGCTTTTTGTTTTAATTAATGAATCTGTCTATTTCATTAACTCACATCTGTTCAAGTCTATTTTGTTTATTATAATCTGTTTTAATATTATTTATGTATTCTTCCATTTTAAACTTATAAAAGGCTTTATTAATTCTCATTAAATAAGATTAATGATTATTACTAAAATTTAGAACTCATATTAAGGCTTTGTTTGGAACGGCTTTCTGATCGTTTTGATTTTCAAATCACGGCCATAATTTTTATTTGGTCACTGCATTTCCACTACATTTAATACATTTTTATGCTAGGAAGTTATTTTCTACAACAGCTTTTAAAAAAATTGCTTCATTCACAACAATTTTACAACCATCTTTAAAAAAATTGCAACCGTCTCAAATGGACCCTAAGTTTTAATCAAAATTGAGGCTTCGTTTGGGTAGCATTCTTACTGCTTTTAAAAGCATCTTTTTAGTACAAAAAATTTATGAGCTTAAATTTGTTATACTAAAAAGTTACTGTGGTCTCCAAAAATTCATGCCCCGACCTCCCCTTTGCTTTTTGGGGAGTTTTAATGGATTAAGTTCCAGGGTAAATTTTGGGAAGGCAATTTGAGATTATAGATAAGTCACTACCCAGATATTTTGCCCTCTTTTTGCGAGGACTTTATGATTTGAGTTCTAGTTTCTTATAGGCGCAAGCCCCTATAGTTAAGTACCTCTCCCAGTAATGAGAGAGAACTTTCGATTAAGATAGTCGTCAATCAGATACGTAAAAACATGTAATATATGGCATGTAGTAGCAACATGGGTTTGATATTTAGAGATTTAATATTTAAAATTGAAAATTTCACCATCATGCACTTAAAGCGAATGGTGGGGGAATGGATGATGGTCTCGATCAAGATCCCATGGTTTCGTTGTCCTAGGTCATCATGGTCCCTAGTCTACTTAGTCAGAGGAGGTAGTTGACCCAACCTAAAAGAAGGATCATTGTCGGTAGTCATGGGTTTCTATGTTCAAGGGTGCCTTGTAGACTTAGGGTGAATATTTTCCTAAAAGGATAAATTTAAATCCACCTTAGCTAACAGAGGGCTTTGTGCCATATCGATTATATTCTATTGATTCATATATCAAGGATATGATGTTATTAAGAACATACAGACTCTTTCCATGATCGTAATTTAGTTGTGCCAATTGGCGACAGACCACCAGTTTCAAAGGGCCTCGGTCATAATGGTTTATCTATGGTGTCATTTGGTGGCAAAATCATTGGTTAGAGGACACGTGCAACATCCTTGCTTGCAATAGATGATTTTAGAATGAATCATAATTATATTATCAACCAGACAATAGCTCTTTGTTAGTCGAAGTGTGTTTTCAAATTTGTCCACCTTGACAAACTATTACGGAGGATTGATGGATTTTGCTTTAAGTGATTGATGGCTGAATTTTGATTTTAAATGTTTTGAAATTTTTGATATTTTTTGAGTTTTGGATTTAGTGGGTATTTGAGTGGCACTTCAAATATTTGGAATTAACCCCTTTGATTGATATTTTCTGTCAACACAATCATTATCAAGGTAAAAAAGTGGATTTTCTTTATGGTCGAACCTTATCGATTCTATCTACCTGTCGACAAAAGATTGGGTTCATTATCGGTTGTAAGCCATTATTAGTGAATTTTCTTTATTATAGACCTTGAATATCTAATATGAATATTTAAAACAAATACTTTAGCAAACAGCGTGACAATATATTCTTTTAATAATTTGAGCCGTGTTGACTTCTACTAATCTGTGTAGAAGAATTAGGTTTGAACTTAACTTCATTTACTAACCCGCGCAGCATCCCTAGATGCCATATGTGTATCCATTACACGCTCATTGGGGTCCATACGGTTATTTATATTTCAATGCATGAGGGGATATTTTGGAATATTTAAAATTTTGATTGGTCTTTTATGGAAACTCGTAGAAGTTTGTATATGTTGTAGATCTCTTTTGTATTTGTCGGCGGGTGTTGTGTTGAGTGCACGACAGGTCTTCTACAGTGGCATGTAGACGCTTACATTTGTTGTAGTATTGTAGTATCATCAGCCTTTGCTCGTAACAGATCAATATATCTGCTTAACATTGAATGGTGATTGATTATAAAGGTGATGTAGCATTCATTGCCTTCTGCTACGGTGATTTGTAGGTGCCCTATATATATAGAAAATATATTGTCTTTTACTCACAGATGATATGTTGTATTTATATATATTACTGGCTATAGCTAGGGAGGATCCAACATTTTCTGCACATTGCTCGTTGTATGTTGACTTTTAGCATACATAGGTAACTGTGTTATTCATCTATGGTTTCCCTACTATCGTTGCTTGAATGTGGGCATAGCATTCAACATTGGGTCTTCCATGCATGCTTGCCGGTAAGTTGTTGCATCCATCGTTATTGCAAACAAGTGTTTGCTCCTACTACAGTTCTTCTTGCATTTGCTTACAGATGATATGTCGAATGCATAATGGGCCTCCTACGAAGGGTACATAGGCAATTTCATTTGTTGCATATCATTCGGCATTTTCTTATACGTATTGTATAGAAAATTGTAACTTTCGCTTTATGTCAAGTTTAGTGTTCGTTAGGGCTCTATCATGTTTGCAATGCATCTACCATTGCTTCTTGTTGGTATTTGTAAGGAGAATTATTGTGCACAGGGGATCAATATATTTTCTTGGCACTAGACCATTGTTAACTGTAGGAGTGTCGTAATTTTCATTACATGATGTCTATACATGTTTGCAGACGAATATGTATTCTCGCATGCAATTAAGAGGGATCAATTGCAAAGGGGTACTATCTTCTTTGCAACCACACTACTTTGCTTATAGACATGTAATGTTTCTTGTATGTCATTTGCCTTTGCTTGCGGATGAGTCATACACGTACTTGTAGGAGTCTAGTATATCAGCTCATGTATGTAAAACTTGCATATTTTAGCTCTCCTTTGTTTGTAACATTCATATTGATTATTGCTTAAGGATGAGAAATAGAGAACTTATTCATCATTGATCATTGCTTGTAGGCACTCCTCATTTATAGGTGATTGTTGTTTTGTTGATATTTGCATTCTGATTGACATGAAGGTTTTTCAACATTTATTTGAAAGCTTCATACTTTGATTGCAAACACATTGGTTGGAATGTCACCACATTTGTCACACATCTTCTACCTCTACTCATAAGCATGTCAATGTTTTCTGGAGAATTCCTTCTTCGTAGTGCCTAAGAAGCGCTTGTTATTATTTTCAACTTGATGGGTTGAAGATTACAAGCCAATTTGAAGTTGACTAAAAACCTTGCACATTGTTTGTAGACAAATTATAATTGCAAAATTCCTCACATTTATTTTGAAATCAATTTGACATAAACTATTAACATTCATTTTGTAACTATTTTGCATCAAAATTTTTAAATTTATGGGCGCTTTATAAACATTCAACCCAATTGATTTTATAAACTTCTCTGAGATGAAGGAATGCGAGGCTCTCATATCAAATATAATTTGTACAAGTCTATCTTAAATTCTTATCATACTTATAAAATTGTATAGTAATTATATTTAGCACCATATATATATAATTCTTTCTTTAACCTTTCTTTATTTAATTAATCATACAAGTAAATGAAATTCTCATAAATTAAATGAAAGCATACATGTAATCGCTATTGGTGAATCCTTAGCACAATGTTGAGAAAATGCATATACTATAAGCTAAGCATTTGATCAACTTTGATTTGTCCCTCGAGTGAAAACAGTTGATTCTATCATCCTCTATATGAAAACATTTCTCTGAGATGATCCAATATTCATTCTTGATTCTCTTGATGGTATTTTCCCAAAAGTATGACAATTGTTGTCTATATGTCCAGATTGATAACACCAGACGTAAGTATTTGTCCGAGAAAAATATTCTCCCTTGAGTTGCTTTCCATATTTGTTCCAGCTATTCAGGTTCATATGACTACCACTACTACTAGATTTTTCCTTCTTCCAATTAAACATTCTATATTGTGAAATAAATATAGCTTGAGATTCCTGTGAAACTCCTATAATATCTACACTCTTTTTTTTTTTTTTTCAGAAATTCACTCCTCCTTTTAGTATTTTGAATATTCATCTTAATCCTTCTAACTCTCTCCACCAAAATAAAATAATCCTCAATCACTAGTGGAAGAAAAGGTTGCATTATAGTATCTTTTAACTTAGATAAAAATTGATGACATTTTTCTTCTATAGTATGAACTAATTAAGGAACATATATGGATAATGTAGTGAATTCAACTTCATGCTGCACTACTGATGAACCTCAGAAATTTATTATGTATTTGTCTCCTTGTAGAAAGAGGCATAAACTAATCCCTTGACACATGAGTAAACTCATTTCATTTGATCTGAATATTAGGCATCCCTCCAAATATATCCTATTGCTGACACCTACATCACCTTTCAACCTCGCCATCAAGTACAAATGTCATCAATGAAACATTTCTTTTATTTGGACAAAACATCCCCTTTAATATCTTCTCAATCTGTAATAACTAATTTTATGCTTCAAATTGTCATTTTACTCCTTTAAAGAATGGCGATCTCATATCCTAAAAAAAATTTAAATACTTATCTATGCACATATTACTACTACTAACATTTCCTGATAGATGAGTTTTGAGTCCTAAATTAATTGAGTCATTACTGCTATCATTTGGGTCATTGCATCAACATTAATAAGAATATTTGGTACAACCCTTTCCACATCTTCTTTAGAATAATTATGAGTCCTGTGATAAAATAAAATTCATAATTTTTATATCAGATCAATTTTCTTAAACTCAATAATCAACCTAATAGCTCTTTCAGTACGATTCATATTCTATTTGGGCTCTCATATCACTTTTGTCATGATCCGACCCGAAGACTCGAATTAATAAGGCGGGAATAGACTGTCAGATGGTTAATGCATTTCTTTCAAATATATAAACAATAAACTAACTAACATCCTACATAAAATCAACTTAAGAGCCACTTACAAATTTATAAATTTTAATATATATATATATATATATATATATATATATATATATAAACTAAAGTTTACATATTTTCATTAATTATTCTTCTTCTACTATAGACGTATTTTTCTCTTTTAGGCTTTTTATTTTTTGAAAACTTTACCCGAAATTTTAATTTAATAGTTTGAGTTTACATAGTAAACTCAGTGATAATCACAGCTTGTAGTATAGTAGTTAAGCATACATAAAAGTAATCATGTTCCATTGCATTTCTTGTATAATTAACATGCATATTCATTACATTTCATATGCATACTATAACATATTCACAATATTTCATATGCTGTAAATTTTTATTTTATGTATTTCAAATAACTTATTTCTTTTTCTATTTCATTTATTCATTTTTTTTGGGGAAAATTTTGTGCCTAAGTCCATATATTAATAAGAAAAAACAATTACAAGTAATAAAGATTACAAGTAAAAGCTACCTAACATAAGCAAAAACAAAACACTTATGTAGGTCAAAAAGGAAGAAACCTCAACTATACCATCCAAATCATACAAAAAATTGTAAAACCCAAAAAGTGGTAATTGCAGCAACAACATAAAAAGGCTACAGCAGCTGAACCACCAGAAGAGAAGGCAATCCAGTACCCAAAGATCTGCTCCAGTATCCAGCTCCAGTGAAACGCCAACCTGCAGAGAAAGGGATAAAACCAACTTCCCAGCCAGAATAAAAAATCATATTCTCAATGAGAGAGCAGAATATAGAAAGTCCGAAAAATGAAGTCCAAGCTCCGAATGAATTTAATCAGGACTCAGAATAAGTATAGAGACGAAGGATTTCCCTTGGTTGCCCGAAGACCGTCCAAGGGGAGAAGAAATCAAGATTCAGCAAACGGAGCTTCATCATCGTCCTGGCTAAAAAATACCAACCAACCAACCAGCAACTCCAGCAACTCCATGAACAACAACAAAGACGGGGAGGCAACCACATAATCAAAAATTTTCCAACAACAGTTCTTTGTCTTTCCACTTAGCAACTTTGCTAAAAACCACTCTTTTGATAATAGAAACCAGAGTAGTAATACTATGTATATCATTCCCAAATCTCCTCCTATTACGCTCTCTCCAAATTTGATAAATGGTGCAACAGACAATCATCTTATAAAAATTCTTATATAAGATAGAGCCCGTAAAATCAGTTTCCAACCAAATCAAAAGCTGCAGCACTATAGGTCTAAGCAGAAATTCCCTAGTAGCAGGAATGAGAGAAGAAAGCACAGAGAAGGCAAAAAAAACACTAAAAAAAGAGATGGTTAACAGTTTCTGGCACATCATTACAGAGAGAGCAACTCATAGGCACATGTATATTTCTAAGCCTTAAAGCATCCTGAGTTTTTAAACCTCCAACAAGAGAAAGCCACACAAATACAGAATGTTTCAGAATGTGCTTATCGTGCCAAACCAGGTTATGCCAGGTACAGGTTGGCAAAGGATAGTAGAATTCCTCAATAAAGTCTCTGAATTTGACCTTAATAGAATCTTTCCAAATTAAACAAGGACCAGAAGAGTTATTAATCGGGAAGCAGGAGATATAATCTCTAATGTAAATCGGAACATCATCAGCAAAACTCCAGCTTCCAGATTCAATATAATGATTCAGCAAAGGAAGAGGGAAAAAGTCCAGAGAAACGTTACCAAATATATCCAAAAGAGTGTTATTATCACACCAATGATCCCAATGCAAAGCAATAGAAGCATTTGGAGTAATAATAAATTTGAAATGTGTCTTCACAAGTACAGCAGTATTGCAAATAGAGATCCAGAATTTACTAGAATGTGGAGTCGAAGGTCTCCGCGGGGAGATATAGCGAGCAGACAACCATTTAGAAAGAGGAGAGGGGCAATTATACATCCTGTGAATGATAGAGCAATTAAAAGCAAACTGGATAGCACTTAAAGAAGGGATACCCAAACCACCTTTAGATTTGGGCTTGCAAACATTATCTCAAGAGATCATATGAAGCTTGTTGGTGCAAGAAATATCTCAAAAAAAAAAAGGAATCTAGAACAAGTTTTCTTAAAAAACTTAAAAATAGTTTGTTGACCTCATTTTTGTATGAGGTCACTAGGGACCCATCCAGATTCCAAATAAATCCTGACCCTATATCAATTTAGACTCTAGACCCTAGGACCTATCTTGACCCTAGGATCTTTCCAGATCAATTTAGAACTTAGGATTCTCCTAGAATACAGACCTTAGGATCTACTCTAGATCCTAGGACTTCTAGACTCCAGAATCTAGGATTTTCTTAGACTCTAGGATTTCTTAGATGCTACGAACCTTCTAAAGTCTAGTCCCTAAAATTCTTCTAGATTCTATGACATAGTTAGATTCAAATCAATTCAAACTCCTGATCAACCTTGACTTCAAATCAACCTAGATATCAAACCTAGTCAATCATGTCTAGACTCTCAGGCAACTCAATCCCTGATCTAGACTTTAAACCATTCTTCTATCAAACCTTAATTTTGTCTAATCACTTATGATTCTCTCAAATAGTCATAAATGATTTAGGCACCCCAAGCCCAATCAATCAAAACTCAAAATCCAGATCAAATCCAAAATTCAAATTCAAATCCTAAGACCAAAGGCCAAGTCTCAAAAGCCTTTTCTTATGGATTTTCAAACATTCGAAAACCCAGCCTAATGGCCTCCGATTCAGAGTCTGTCAATTGCATACTAATGGGACATGTCTCTGGAGGCATCCCTCCAAATCTGAGCCTTTTCTGAGGTCTCTAACCCCAGAAATTGAATTGAAATCCATAGGTTGTAAAACACTCAGATATTTACACCCTATGCCACTGGACTCGCCATCCAGTGGATTTTGACCTTGGAGCTTTCTACAAGGACTCCAATCACCTCCAGATACTTGATTAACACCTATTGATCAATAAAGTGCATTTTGGTAGACCCATTTTGACCCCTAGTTGACCAGGGGTCAAAATGACCAAAATACCCCTATGGGTTTCAAACATCGATTTCAAATCAAACGACCTCTGAATTGCTTGGAACCACCTCCAGCAAATTTCAAATATCAAACCAAACATGTTCAACCCAAACCCAGACCCTGGGTCAACCTGGTTGACCAAGTCAACCTAGGTTGACCAAACAAGCCCTTAGGAGTTCAAATGGGTCACTTCAACCCATTTGATCTTTCTAACCCATTCAAGCTCTCAAACCCATCTCAAAACTTAAATCAAATCCATTCAAACTTACTTAAATTCAAATTACATTAAGTTTGACTTGGTCAAACTTGGAATCATGGTCTAGTTGACCAAGTCAACACAACAATACTTGGTCAATCCACTTGAAACTCCCTTTTAAACATTCAAGCTTTGATTTCCAAACTTTAAGTCATCTCTAATTCAACACTCCAACACCCATGACATCCTCCAATGCCACCTCATCAGTCCACATGGCAGGTGGACTAGTCAAATGGTCAAATCAACCTCTTGGGGTGGTCAAAGAGGGTCAAAACCCCTCTTAAACCTAATTTGCTTTAATCCAAACCACTCCAGCTCATTCCAGCAGCTTTGAACCACTCTAGAAGCTTCCTAGGGTTTACTCCAGCCTTTGGATCTAAATCCAATGGCCCCAAATCATTCCATGTGCTTAAGTGGGGACCATTGACCCTTTCCACCTCACATGTCCTTGTGTCCTTGATCCCATCTTTCCAACCACTCCATGGACATGTGGCAGCATCTAGGAGCTCCCCTAATTCATCCCAGCCCTCCATTCAAGTTGGAGAAACTTGAATAGGGCAAAACCCTAAGGAGAGCCCCCATTCTCATCTCAACACCCTCTCACTCAAACTTTTTTTTTTCAGAGCTCCTCCAGCATTCAAACACTCTCTAAAATCCTCTCCAGACCTTCCTCCAGCCCTTCCAGGCCTTTCCCCACCAGATCCTAACTCCCAAACATCAATGGGAGAAGAGAGAGGTTTTTAGAGAGAGAATCCATTATTGCAATCATAACTTTCAATCCAGGAAGATCTAGCTCTTGGTTCCTTCACCAAAGTTGAAGAGGACATCTCCAGCTTTCCAAAGAGCCCAGGAAATCAAAAATCCATCAGCTAGATTGTAAGTTATTCTAGTTTTAAGTTTAAACTTCATTTTGAAACTGTAGCCAAAATACAATGTATGGAGCCTCCAAACTACAGACATTGTAATTTTAGGCTACCATCAGTCTATGTTTCAAATTTCATCAAGTTTGGTTCAGTATTTTAGGAGATCTAAGCATTTAAAGATTTCAAATTTCGGTAGATCTGGACCGTCCGATCGATCATCAGATGGCCCAGATCAGAGCTGGAATCGCGCGTCGGCCCTGGGATTCGAACTCGGGTCTTCTGGCCAGAACGCGCGGTCGACGTGGCACCATCTGGACGCTTGGATCAGCCCTGATCTGATCAGATCGGACGGCTCTCGCGTCTGCCGACGTGGTTAAGTGGCCATTCGAGATTGTGCCACGTGTCCACGCCGCGACGCAGCGCCGCCGTCCAGCCAATCATTGCCAAT
The DNA here is from genome assembly GCA_016618105.1 of Dendrobium huoshanense. Lineage (NCBI taxonomy): Eukaryota > Viridiplantae > Streptophyta > Magnoliopsida > Asparagales > Orchidaceae > Dendrobium > Dendrobium huoshanense. The sequence continues at coordinate 46,070,588 of CM028345.1, read as the reverse complement.
GATTGGTTTGACGGCGCCGGCGGCCCGATTTGACTAAAATGATTTTAAAAATCATTTAAATGCCCAAAAACTTCTAAAATTCATGGTAAATCCAATTTTTCACCAAAATTAGTGTTTTAGGGCTTGTTGGAAAGCTCTTGATCTCTAGTTTTTATTGAAATCAAATTAAACATATTTTGATCACTGGTTTTTGAGAAATATGGGTTTATTTGAAATTCAATTTTCTCAATTTTCTTCCCATCCAGTGGTCAAATGATGTTAAAATTTTGGTGAAATAATTTTGGACATCTTAGGCATTACCTGTAATTTTCTTAGCTCAAGATGTCCACTGGATTGCTATGGGATGAATTTACAAAGCAATGGGTCCATTTTGGACCCAAAACTTTGAAAATTCATAACTCTCCAAATTGGTAGAATTAGGTTCCCTGATTTCTGTGGTATGTTTGTATATGTCCAAGGGTTAGATGAACAGAGATTTAGACCCAATTGAACTCTAGTGCCACCTAGGGACAATAATCAAGGACAAGGTCTAGATAACTTAGAAAAATCCTAGGAAATTCTATACACACCCAATAGGGGTGAAACTTGAGAACATTAAACTTAGTGACATTTTACACCTTAGGTTCAAATTTCACTCAATTTGGAGTTCAGTAAGTTAAAAAGTTAAACATGTCAAGATTAACCCTTAATTAAGGCCTCAAAACTTCTAAAAAATGTAATAAATACATTTTGAATCCAGAAAATATGTGTAACCCCTCTATCTGACCATAATTCAATCCTTAACTCATGAAAATTAAGATCCCTTTGAATTGACAGCAATTTGAACCTTAATCTAATTTTAAGTGAAAATTAATATTTAATTCATTTAATTAATTAAAAAATATTAAAATTTCCAAAAATGTCCCAAAAACTTGGGAATCTCTCCTTAGGTCATTCCTGACCTTTGGAGCTGATTTCAAGGAGTGGGGACCTCATTTGGAGCAAAATCACAAAATGGCCCTCTAATTAAGAAATTCCCAAAAATTCATTAAGTAGTCAAAACTTCAAACCTTCATAACTAATTCCAGAAAAATCTAAATCACCCAAACTCACTTGCATTCAACTCCTAATAAGCCCTAATATTTATTAAAAATGTTAAATTCCAGAAATCTGCAATATTTCAAAAAGTCAACAAACCGATCAACCGTAGTTAAAACTAGTTCAAAACTTCAAACATTCGTAATAAAATGCAGAAAAATCCGATTTCAACGTACTTACTGTCTAACTGATCGTAGTAAGTTCTAGTATTTTAATAAAATGTTAACTCTCCAGAAAACACTTTTAATTAAAAAGTCAATTTTCAACCCCTTAATTAGATGATTAAAATATTCAAAAAATTCATAAAATTCAAAATTATTCTAAAACTCCAGAAAATGTTAACTTAATGTTTAAAACATTCAACAAACCTCTTAAAACATAACAACCATTCTAAAGATGAAGTTTATTGGCTGGACTACTCCGGGCTGCGGGGCTAAGTGTCCTGAGGAGGCTGGTTCCTCGAGCCTGGTGGCACAACGCCACGAATGGATTCCAAGGGGTGTTAAACCTTAAAAATAGATTAATTATTAATTATCTAACCTTTTAAAGCCTCTAATTCAACTACATTAATTGGGTTTATCGGCTGGACTACTCCGGGCTGTGGGGCTAAGTGTCCTAAGGAGGCTGGTTCCTCGAGCCTGGTGGCACAACGCCACGAATCGATTAATGGCAAACTTAAATTAATCAATCTTGAAAATCGGTAACCAAACATTTTTGATAAAATTCATTAATTCTTAAGCCTTAATCAAATCACTTAATTATACCGGGTACCACTGGGTAACCCAGGCCTACGAGGCTATTAACTTAGCCCCAATGAAGGTGAAATAAACTTCACGGCCTCGGTGTGAAATAAAGATGGTATTCAACAAATAATTAATAATCAATTTTAAAATTAACTTCAAGCCATTAATACTTAAACTCAAATTTAAATCCCTTAAGCCTTTCAACCATCCAGAACCTTAAGCAACTTCGATCTAATGATCCTATTTAGGATATATCTAAACCACACAGCCTATATCACACACTGTAGATGGTTTGCTAGGAGCACCAACTCTAGTTTTAGGCTAGGCCGGTGTTTACTTTTTGCAGCTGTGTGCCGGGTTTTCGAGTTTTCACTGCATGTTGTTTGCTAGTTTAGAATTGATTGAGTGTTTATTTATTTAATGCAATCTGTTGAGCACTTTAAATTTCAAATATATTAATTGCTTGAGATTCATATATCAATTGCTTGAGATCAAATATTAACTGCTTGGGACTATATATATAACTGTTGATTATTAGGATAACCCTGCAGGATCGAGTCTAGATTTTTCAATTTTGATTAATGTAAATTTGATTTGATTTATGTTGTAATTCAAAGTGATTTGAGTTTGGGATATTGATATCCAACTTGAATTCCAAAGAGGAGAAGACATCCCTAAAGGGGAGAGTCTTCGTCCATTTGGAAGATCAAGTTTGGATACTCTTCAAATATCCAAAGAGGAAAGATAACACCCCGATCAAGGGGGAGTTTCTTTTCATTCGGATATCCGGACCCGACGATCCAAGAAGCAGCAGAAGGACGAAGAAGTGGATAACGAGAAGACCCATTCTCAAAGTCACTTGAGTCTTAGGATTGAAATCCGGGTTGTAGTCAGTGGTGCCCGGCCACTTTAATTTTCTGCAAAATTCTGTGATGTAATAATAAGGGGCACTTGCCTACGGACTTTCAATTTGATATATTTAATTTGATTAATTTATTTAATTGATTGTGCAGTAGAACTACCTGTTTTTCTAGTCTTTTTACCTGCATGTCGATTTTGATTTGACCTGGAATTCGATCGTAGGCTCTTAAGGACTTAATAAAATTTTTCTACTTAAATCAAATTAAAAACTTTAAGCTCACATAGAAACTCTAACGAATTTAAGAAGTAAGCCCGGGACCGCCGGGAGTCCTCATTCATAGCATTCATTCAAATTCAATCTTTTAATTGAGTCGATTAGCATGCATCATTTTAGCAACTAATTTAAAAAACCTCTAAACCCTTAATTGCATTTGCTTAAGCATCAAACCCAACATAAGTTTAAGGGACCATTTAGGATCTGCTCTAGATGTCGGTCCCGTTCTCAAATACCTTTCTTAAATAACATCCCGACCACTCTACATAAATTGACCGGACTCATAATTTTAAATCGTTTAGGTGGTTTAGCTGGCTCCCCAATCCAGGCCGGGGTAAGACCAGAATTGCATTGCACTAGCTAGGTTCGGGGTGCTAATTTTTAGTGCCCAATTTAGACTTAGGTTCTGAGGCTGGCTCGGGCCATAAGACCTCAATTTTCGGGAATTGAATCCCAAATTTCTAATAAAATGAACCACTTAAACTAAAAATTTTCTTTCAATCAAATACAAGCCTAACACTTAAGATAGACTGAGGTGTTTCTGAAGTAATTCAGAATCCCAAAACACCTCCTACCTTTCTTCCTTTGACTCCAAAAATAAGTGTTCAACCTTGATCCAATCCCGATTGAAAATTCCAACCTTTTTCTTTCTTTGATATCGATCTTTGAAAATCTAAATAAAATTTACACCGCTATTTTAATCGAGAGTTTTCGTAGGAAATTTTAATTTCCTACGATGTAATTAACTACGAGGGCTTGCGCTCGTAGGAGATTTAGAAACCCAGAATTAATTTTCAAAATTATTTTTTTTTCAAAACCTCAATTAATTTTCTTTGGGAAAATCAAATACAACGATCATTATCGTCGTTTTCGAACGATCGATAATAATTGATACCTTCTTTCTTCGGATAGATATATCAATTAGTATCCCGATTTTGATTATAAAATTAATGATCCTTTAAAGCTTTGTAATATGAACCTATTAATGAACGACAGTCTCGTCTTTTCGAGATGATATATGTTGTTCCTAATATTGCGTTCGATTTCAAAACAAAAATTTCAAAATTGATTTCTCTCAAAGAAAATTAATGTATTTTCCAAAACTATATATACTTAAATAACTAAATATATTTTTTTTAATCAAAACACAGTTCTAGGCAAAATAGACCCCCTAATCCAATAAGCAATGGTATTCTGTATTGTAAACTTTAAATATTGTAATCTGTCCGCAAGGGAAATAAGGTTGGCTTCCAACCGGTAAATTTTTTGTGAAGACTATCCATCAAAGGTAAGTAATCAACCACTCTCAGCCTATTAAAAGAGATAGGAATGCCAAGATAAGAGATCTTGGAGGTAATATTAGAAATAGATAAAGCTTGGCACAGTGAAATCTGATTCCTTTGCTTTTTGGAGAACATGACAGAGCATTTGTCATAATTCACATAAAGACCGAAAACATTGGCAAAATCTTTAAGAATAGTAGAAAGCATACTACAATTCTCAATGGTCGCTTCCCCAAAGATAAGCACATCATCAGCATATAAGAGATGAGAGAGGTGGAAGTTATCAGCATTAAAACCTTTAAAACCTCTGTCTTCAAGAAGGTTAGAAAAAGCATCCATTACCAAACAGAAAGGTAAGGACTTAACGGGCACCCTTGCCTAAGGCCCTAAGAAGACGGGAAGTAACCTTCCAAAGCTCCATCAATAACCACAGAGAAATTCACTTTTGATATGCAAGCCTTAATCCAACTAATGAACGAGCAAGTAAAAATTCTCTGAAAACAGAATCGAAGGCTTTTTTGATATCAATTTTGGCACAAAAAATGTTATCAACCCCTCTCTTGTTGACCAATGATAAAATATCATTGGCAAGCAGAATACTATTAGTAGAAATCCTAGATTTCACAAAACCAGCTTGTGAATCCTTAACAATGCTAGGCATCATCGGTTTGAGCCTCCCTGCAATAACTTTAGCAATGATTTTATATAAAGTATTACAAAGAGAAATAGGTTTATAATCAGTGATAGAAGAGGCATTTCGATGTTTAGGAATAATAGCTAATGCAGTTGCTTTAATCCCACTAGGAAGATAACCTTTAGTAAAGAAGGCACTGATAGCCTTACACACATAAGGACCAATGATATGTCATCCTGATTTGTAAAAATGATAATTGAATCTGTCAGACCCGGGAGATGATTTAGAAGAACCCTTAAAGACAGCCGCCTTGATCTTTTCCTCTAAAATAGGCCTAGAAAGCAAATTAGCAAAAGTTTCAGGAAGAACAGAGCCTACAGGAAAAAGATTCACATCCTAACAAGAAGGAGGAGGATGATTAAACAGATTATGAAAATATTGAATAATGGTCAGTAAAACCTCCTCTCTAGTTAAATCAGAATTACAAGAAAAAAGATTAGCCACTGACTTAGAACTCCCCAATCTACTTCTGATCTTTGCGTACAAGAATTTAAGGTCATATTCTCCAATATGTAACCATTTAAGTTTGGCTCTTTGAATAATCCAGCTAGCAAGAGAAGAGGAAGCATCAGCAATTTTAAGATTAGTCTCCTTAAGGGAAGCCACCAGAGACATATTCAACGGGTGCATCTGAATTTGATCAAGGGTGTTTAATTGCTCAGCATGGAGAGCATCCAAATGGACAGACAGAGATTGAGAATTAGCCCAATGATGATTTTTAATATCCCCTTTTAACTGCCTCAGAACATTGCAGAGATGAGATAAAGTGTAATATCTCGTTCCCTTACTGTTCCTCTCTGATTTGGATTTTTCTCCCAGAATCGGCCAGGACGAAGTTTGGATCGTCCAGGCCGATCAGTGCATGGAAAACAGCTGATTTCTGGAGCCATTTCTGGACAGAATCGTCCAGGACGATATTGAGATCGTCCAGGACGATCTGCACTGTTCCTAAAAATCGTCCTGATCATCGCCCTGGAGTATCGGCCAGGACGACCAGAATTGGTCTGATCGTCCGGGACGATCGGGACGATCGGCCAGGCCGATCTGTGTATGATATAAGGAAATGAGCTCGTTTTGAGGAGAGAGAAAAATCAAATTTAAAATCAGAAATATCTGAGGAGAGAGAAAGAGAAAAGGAAAAAGAGAAAAGTTGATTTTCGGAGACCGCGGAGCGCTTTTCGTCCGACGCTGCTGTTGGGAAAAGTGAAGATCTCGTGGTAAGGACTCCGAACCCTGTTTCTGTTTTCAAAGATGTTGTGTTTTGACCGAGTTGGGATTTGTTTTGTGTTTTCGTAGTCGACTTTTCGACATGGTTTTGATTTGACACAACTTCCACCGCACAACTTCTGATATGTTATAGATATGATTATTGTACACGATTTGACTGTATTCTACGAAGATTTTACCGGTCGGAATTGATTCTACGTGATTTTAATCGAATAGAAAATAATCGGGACTTGATTTGATTTGGATTCTATAGATCGATAGTCTTGTATTGACGTTATAGATATTCTATTGTAATTTGGAAAGATTTGGAAATTATGTCTTTTTGCAGGATTTTTGTGTAATTTTGACCGACTACCGTTATGCTGCCCGATTTTCGTATGATTCCTGAATTGTATGAGATTGATAGATTGAACTGATATTGCATTGATTATTGATACGATTGCTTTAATATTGACTATTGAATTGTTTATTGATTGAATTGACTATTGATACTGATCGCAAGTGGAACCTGGTTGAACATTGGTTGGAGATTGATATTGATACCTGTACAGGATGGTGGGCCGACGGGCTTTCCTTTAAACATTGATTATTGATTATTGAAGGGAGACATAAGGAGTTTATTGATATGCCGACGGGCGAAAAGAGTGACGACTCTTATTGATTGAACCAATGTATTATCTACAACAGCAATATGGATTCTACAACAGCAACATGACCAGTAGATTGTACTTGTTCAGTATATAGTATTGAATTGCATGTTTACTGTATTGCTTTATAGATTCATTGTTTTATAGATTCCTGCTTTATCGACTTTGATTGGATTTACTAGATCGTACGATTGCATTGATCCCACTGATTGATTTCTGTGCATCGACATTGAGTATTGATATAGAAATGGATGACTATAGATACTGCATTGATAGCATGGACATTGTACTACTGCTTATAGAATTATTGATTTCTGCCTATAGATTCATTGTATTTCCGCCGTATCGCTTTTCTCTACTGATTCTATTGATTTGATCGTATCGATTTGATTGACGACGTTGATTGATTTAGTTGATTATCGTATTGCCTGCCGCTGCATTGACTGGTTTTATTGACTATTGATTTCCGCTGCATAGACTCATTGACCATTGACTGATTCGGATTGATAGATTGACATGCATATTGATAGCATTGCCGTGCTTTGATTTCAGTTATAGGTATTAGGTGACCTGCTGGGGTTTGTAAGCTCATTATATGTGGTTGATATTTTCAGGTCAGGGCTCGGGAGCAGGAGATAGGCATTGATCCAGATCTACAGGTTTTAGTTCTTTTGATCGATAGATGATTCTTTTGTACTCAGGACAGGATAGATTTCTCTACTTGTATTGATATTGTAGTTCTTGAGTATTGTACATGTTGTTTTGAGATATGAATTGACTTGAATATAGATGTTTTAAATTTTATAGATGTTTGATAGATTGCTTAATGTTGGTTTTAGATAACTCTGGTAAATTGTTTGGCTATTGATCGACATTCTTTCCAAGTTAGATCTCGGGGCATGACATAAAGGGTCACATATCATAGGCTTAGAGAAAGCATTTAAAAGATAAACCCAATATCTATCATTTTTAGTCCATAAATTCTTAAAGAGAAATATGTGGTGAGAATGAAATGTCATTCCCGGGTGCAATATAATCGAAGAATGATCTGAACTTGATGGACTTTGGAAGGAGCTATAAGAATTAGGAAAATTCTTAATCCAGTCCTCATTGACTAGAGCTCTATCTAGTTTAATGAAAATAGTATTAACAGATTGCTGATTAAACCAAGAGTAAAAGCTACCAACCGCATGCAAATCCACCAGCCTATTTAGCAAGAATCATATTGTTAATATCAATTAGATTAGAATGATGAAGAGAAGAACCTCCCAATTTTTTCGAGGCATAACGACAGCAATTAAAGTCTCCAATAACAGCCCATGGGATGTCAACAGAGAGAGCAACCGCACAAAGAGAAGTCCAGATATCTTTCCTGTCTAGAGCATTATTGGTAGCGTAGACAACAAAGAGCTGAAAAGGGAAAGAATTACCAGCCCTGAACAATCCCATTAATCATCTGAGATGTAATAAGAGAGGGAGTAAAACTGATTTTGCTAGCATCCCACTTAATCCATATCCTACCAGAGGATGATAGATTAAAATTATGAAAGCTATCTTCATAGGGGAAGAGAAGGTGAGAAGCTTCAAAAAAAGGATCCAGGAGGGAAGTGGCATGAACACGAGTCTCCAAAAGACAGAGCATATTGAGTTTAAAAGACTTAACAAGACGCTTGCAACTAAGAACTTTATCTGGACGATTAAATCCCCTAACATTCCACACACCCATGGAAGAAAGAGACATCAAAAACTTTCGAAGAGTTTGGGATTTTTTACTCTGCTTCCCTTTAACAGCTTTCTTTGATATTTCGGAAGTAGCTTGTTTTTTACCCTTTCCCGACTACTTAGAAGCATTCCCAACAAGATCAAGCACTGGAAGCCACGTTGTGAAGTAATTTCCGTTTCATTTATGAGTGATAAGGATCTCAAATTTGTTTGGGAGTTAATGCTAGTGGACGGCTTCAGAGAAGCGGCCAACATAGAGGTAGAGGAAGAGGACAGCTCTTCGGTGGGGATGTTTAAATTCGGAATACTAGCATTCAATAGCGTCAGAAGAGTTACCCACAAAAACAGTATCAACTATTGGGGGAATAACAGTTGTGGTAGGGTCTTCAACAGGATTAGGTAGCAGAGTAATACCAGTTTTGGAAGCCAACGGGAGGAGGGGGGAGTGGATTTGATAGTGTAACGGTTGCCCGATGCAATTAGTATGCACAAGAATGTTAGTAGCAGCAGTAAGAAGACTAGAATTAGGAACATCTTTATTTATTTGCCTCTGACCGAGGGGGTCTAGAAGGGGGTGGGATCTGGAATGAAACCTGTTACCAGGCTTCTTGCTGAAACTCCTACCACGCGTATTGGGCTTTGAAGTCGTAGGATCATTTATGACAGGATTTGTGTTGAGCGGACATGAGGAAGAGTAGTCAACCAAAGACTTACAGTGGTCACAGAGAATCGGCCTCCATTCGTACTGCACCCTCAAAGCAACCACGTCCCCATCAAGAGAGACTTTAATTTCATCAGGATATGAAGCTTTACTGTCAACAAGAACGCAGATACGAGCAAAAGTAAGGCGAGTTTTTTGTTCAGTCAGCTAGTCTGCAGCTAAAGGAACGCCCACGCTTTACTAGCTATCCTAGAGATGCCTTGAGAATTCCAACAAGCCAGAGGAAGATCATTGGATTTTTATCAAGATCGGCACCGAATCAAAATCTTCCCTCTTCGGCATAAACTTAGGATGCCATTTTTGTAGAACAAATGGCTTCCCAAGAAGAAACCACACACCTTTGGCCCAAACCATCTCAAAATCTTTGGCACATGAAAACTGTAGCAAAAAGAAACCATCACTAAGAGAGAGAAGCTTGAATGAACCTTTCAAAGACCAGGTATTGTTGATAGCATTCAGCAATGCTTCATAAAAAGGCCTACGCCCAATGGAGTACCCAACAAGGCATAGATTCCAGTCCTCTCTTCCTTGAGAAAGTTTCTCACAAGAAAAAGGAATGATTTCAGGTTCTGAAGGATGATGAGTGAAGCTAAAGGCTTTTGAAGAAGAAGAGCTAGTATCGAGAGCAAAAATTTGACTCCATTTCCGCAAGGAAGTCGGAGCCACAGCTGCTACAGAAGAGAGAGGTGAGAAGTCAGACGCGAGAAGAGTCGACTCCATGAGGGGGAGCCTCCGGCAAAGCTGGAGGGGCGGCGGAGAAGAAGAAGCTCAGCACAAAGGGGAAAGGGGCAAAACCCTAGCAGAGCACTGCTGGTGTTGAGTTTGAAGAGCCAACTTCATTTATTCATTTTTCCTTTCCACCTAGTACAATATTACCGTCTAAAATTTTGTACAAATAAAAGTACAGTAACTTTCATATTCATTTCATTATCCATTTAACTTATATGAATATATTGCATCCCTAGTCAGTATTATAAGAGAGTGAACTCTAGCTTGTATTTTCATATATGCACATTTTTCTTCTTTTAATACTTTCATTTATATGTTATAAATTATTTTATTCATTTTAATTTTTCTTTTCATTGTATAATAATTGATTAATGCACTTTTCATTCATTCATATTACATTTAACTTTAATTGCTAAACTTTCATCATTTTAGGTCATAATAGACATTCAAACATAAGTAGATAAATGGGCTTGATACTACATTTAGAACTTGAAAAAAAAAAAAAATTTAAAGAAAGTAATTATTATATTATAAATATAATCATCACTTACTTTGCTTTTTTCAATTTGATTCATTTTACATAATAAATATTCAATCAACACATATATGCTACAACATAATATTTACAATAAAAATATAAATATAAACTATAATTACTATAAAATAATTGTAGTTATCCACTTTTATTTCTTTTGTGTATATAGATCCTTTTAAATCTTTGATTTTATTGAATAACCTTCCTTAATGCAAAATAAAATTAATCATGTACACAATTATATGAATTTATACATTAATCTTAAACTATATTTTCCATTAAATTTAAATAACTTTTGCATTAATATTTAAGTACCTCATACATATTCACTTCCTAGAACTCTTATTGGAAATCATTATTTTATCTTAGCTTAATGGTCAATTCATTCAATCAATTGATCTTCCTTTTCGTCGAATCAAAGATTTCACCGAATCTCAATTTTATATACAAAACATTAAATTTCTTTCTTTTAAAATAAAATAAAATAACTTATCTTTCACCGAATAATAAAGTAGTTGAACACTCTTTCTTTTTCTTCTTTACTGCATTCAACTTCTCTAAATTAAATAAACGAATCTATCTTTCATAAGAATTTACATCAATCAATGGTTAATTTCTAAAAATTATTGCAAGTTTACTACTCTTAATTTAAATTAAATTAAATTAAAATACAGTTTACTACTCTTAATTTAAATTAAATTAAATTAAAATACTTGATGATATTTCTTCCAAATTTCCTTCTCTTTCCCCATATTCTCCTTCACCAAAATAATAAAATAAAGTAATAAATTACTTAACTATTTTAGCAATGGAGAAAGAAAATAAACTCCTTACAATCACTATATTTTTCTTCCTTATCCAAATTCTTTTCTTTCTGACAAATTTTCATTTTCTTTCTTCTCTATAGCTGCCTTCTCTCATTCTGAGCTTTCCTTTGTTCATATGATTAGTGATCGAAACAAAATTATCTCCTTTGGAGAGTCACTGTTTTTCACATCCGAACATGTTTCCTTGCTCATTCGCACGATTTTAACTCCCTTGAACTGCCCGCACCTCACCGCTCGCTCATTCGCTCGCTACTGCTCCCCCGCTCAGTTATGCTTTTCTTACTTTAGTTAGGGGTCAGTTCAATTGAACCGGCGAAGCCCACTTCTTGTATGTTGTTTCACCATAAACATAGAATTGATGGAGACGTTCTTTCTCTAAAAGAAAGATGGGATGTGATTGTCAAAGTTGCCTAATATATAGGTGATTTTGGACTCTCACTACATAGGAGATTTTGTGAGTTTTTCTCTCAAAGATTGTTCCAACAAAAGTTAGATTAAAAGAACTATTAGCCATATTATGCCAGGTGATGTGTTGATTCCTCTTCTTTATGCTATAATAAATCATCTCATTTTTTTAATATGATATGGCCTTTAAATTAATAGCCTTAAAATAAATATTCTCTATTTATTTGTAGAATATGGATTCTATCAATGGTTATAAATTTAGAGTAATACTAGTAAAAATTCTTACTCCAAATGCTTATACTTTTAGAGTAACTCTACTAGAGATTCTATCCAGAAAAAATGCCCACTACTGATATTTTTAAGAATAACATAATTTTATATAATCACAATAAATGATATTTTCTCATAAATCAACAAAATCATTGATCTTAAAATGCTTAAAAAGGGTAATTATCCATTTACATAACTCCAATATCCATAGATATGCTTCTTTTCCTTTCCAAATAAATTTGAGTTTCATAACATAGTCCTCAAAACTCTCAACTGGATATTCAACAAAAGAAGATGAACTAAACTCTTCTAGCCTCAGACTGTGTACAAGTAACAAATATCAACTTAGCAATCAATCAAAGGATATCCCAGCTTCTAAGATGCATGATTTAAAGATCATCTCTACAATATAAGTACAATATAATGTACAAGAAATCTTCTCATTCTCTCTTCTGCATTCTGATCAAGCCTCAACAGTAGAACATAACTCTCTTCACCTTCTCTTTCAATGCTGGAAGAGGCTTCACAGATGAACCATTCTGCATTCTCATGCTCTGTGATGTCTGGTTATCAGACAAGTCTGGCTCCATATAAAATCGCGCTCGGAATGCAGCAAGATGAGCATAATATGCAGGCGGCACTGAAAATATTTCAGCAGGATATCAAAAAATGTCAATAAATTGGTACTAGTGCTTCGGACGGTTTTCTTATTGCTTTTTAAAGCAACTTCTTGGTATAAAATTTAAATTTTTTGTACTGCAAAACTATTTTAAGAACCAGAAAAAAAAACACCGTCCCAACTGAAGTCTAGATTTGAGTTAGTAGATTGAGGCTAAAAAACATACCGACAGATACTGATCGAGTGCATCGAGCGTACCTGGTTGTTGGATCAAACCAGTCAAGTATCACTCAAATTTGATGTGATTCAATGAAGAATGTAAAATACTGGGTATTAAGAGTAGGCTTACGTGTAGCAGAGATTGTTTGTCAAAGTCTGCATTTCATCTGCTGTAAAATTGTTTTCATCCCATATGACATGGTAATGGGCTGGTCTGCTAGTTCCCTGGCAGGAAGATGTTTGATCAGTAGTAATAAGGCCTTTCTATGTAGAGGAAAATGCCCAATTATCTTAATTAAATCTCCAAGAGTGCAATAATGATTTGTACAAATTCCACATTACCACTATTTTTGGTACTTGTAATTTCTTAACCTTGGAAAAGCTTTAAAAAACACAAGTTGGTATTTGTAATTACATACTGGAGACCTAATAATTTGCTAGTGTTTCCTAAACGTTGACAAATTTTTTAGATGCAAGTGTCCTTAACATTTATTAGTACACTCTACATTTAGGGTTCGATTGGAACAATTTTTTTAAGCTCTCTTTTTTTTTTTTTTTGGGACAATTGTCACGCTTCTATTTAGCAGAAATTTTCTTGTTATTTATTTAATACATTTTTAAAGTGACAATAAGCTTTTTACAACCATACATGTTAGAATAAGTGTTAAAACTTGGAGGAATTCTTAAATGCAAGAGAGAGAGGAAGGTGGAGCACATGAATTCTTTAATCCTTGGCTTTAATGGCTTACAAGAGGGGGTCCTTCTTACATCAACTACAATGCTATTTATAGGCATTTACAAGGAGTATGATAGCTTGCGGATCAACCTAACCTAAAACTGAATCAATACATAACAATAAGTTGTAACAAAGCTGATAATTGAATTTTTTGAAAAGTAAAAATTTATAATACCCACAATAGCTTTCAAAAACATTTATTTTTCTCATAAATCACAACGGTTCTATAGTTGCTTTTATAAACAACTACAACCGCCCCGAACATCCCTTAGTAAAATGGCATGATAGATGGTTTTTTATTTTTTTTGTGGTGGGGAGAGGGAGAAATTGAGATAATTTAATCGCAAACATAGTTCTTGTTGTTGGAGCCAAAACTCTCAACTGTTAGACTAAAGAGGGTTACATGGTAGATGATATGCCCAACTAAATTGTACATCAACTAAAATATACAACGGCCAATTTACCTGGATCCCAGCATGACTACAAAGGTAAAAGTCAAACTCTGTAGGATGACAAATTTTGGAATCAACCACAGTACCTGTATCATCCAAATAACATTATTTTCTCATAAGAAAAACTGGCAATAAATGTTAACCGCATAATTAATAATGTTTACTGCTTCAAAAAGAACTTTTAACCATCCATTCTAACTGATCCAGAGCACTTTTTTATGAATATATTGTGAAGGTTTGCCTAAAAATGCAGTATTTCTTCAATTGAGTTTGTGCATAAGAAGTACCAGGTAGGATATTTCCACTCTTGTCTGAACTGTTTCTATCCTTATGGTTGTTCACATAAAGCCTGGTGTGGTGTCTCTTTTGAACAACAACAAAGGTCACCGGAGGTTGATAATTTGGTTCTAACGAAGCACAAGCCTGCAAAAAATCATGCTATAAGGATCAGTAGACAAAAGTGACGCTTTGCTATATGTGATTTTGATGGATATCAGCAAATACAGACCTTACGGATGGCGTCCAATTCGTACAAAAGTACCTGATAGAATTGCCCTTCACTCACACCATCTCTGTTAGAATGAAACAAAAAATAGAACACAATGCTATTTGAGCATTCAAAGTAGAAAGAGTCTAAAATATAAATTAAGACAATCTTCAAAATATATAACAATGTAAGATCAAGGAGCCACCAATTATCCTAAAACCCTGAGAATATAGGAAAGTTTCATACCTAACCTTTATCAACAAGACACAAAGTATATAGAAGAGTCTTATATCAAGTTAAATATCAAAAACCGTACCTGTAGAATATTATTCTCATTGGCTTTTGACCTGTTGCCTTCCTAAAAGAAATCAGGAGCTCTCTGCAATAGTAAGAAAATAATCATTTAAAGAAGGGAATACTGTTCTCAGAGAAGCTTAGTACTTCTCCACAAAGAAAAATATACTATTTGAACTAGCATTATGGTCTTAAGGATGGCATGACACCTACTTGTTAGATGAGACAGGTTAAGTTTAAGTTTAACAAACTTCTAGATTGCAGAAAGGGAAGATTTATATCAATAACATCAAATCTTTATCCCACTACGTGAGGTCGGCTACATTAATAATTTTTCTTACTTATTAAGAGTTAAATTTTCATTTAAATCTAATAAAAAAGTCATATCTAATACTTCCTAGCTAAATCTTTTTAGGTCAATCCCTATTTTTCTTAACATAGGCCAGATAATGCAGAAGTGAAAGATCTCAACAAAGATAATCCACTCAACCAAAATTTCAACTCCCCAAAACTTAGGAATGTGTTTTATAACACTTAAGAACCCAAAAGAAAAGATAAATAGACCTTATCATGCCTCCAGTAAGAGTACCCCGCTGAGGATCATGCCATGTCTTATAAAGATCCTGAATAAGTTCTTGCCGATGAGCCTGAGCACACACAAGTCCAGCATATTTTGTAACTTCTGGCCAGTCTTGGGAAGCAACAACCTACAGTTATTGAAGTATTAAAAACATTAAAAAGAAAATTACAATTATCATAGAAACATCAATACGAGAACTTCCATAGTCTAAATGTTAAGAAAAGCCATAATTACAGCAGCAATTGATGGACTAGAATCCTCCCCAGTCTCTGGATGAGTTACATCTGCTCCAAATATTATAGTTGGTTTGTCACTGACCAAAGGAATTCTCCAACTAATAGCATCCAAAAGAACAGTATTTCTCCCACCCATCTGCAGTAGCAATGTAAGAGCAAAACAATGCAGAATTTAAGATTTTATATCATATATTTTGCATTCATAAAATGATCAAAGAATTTGAACCAAACCTTAACGTTTATTTTGAGTGAAACATTTGCTAAGTACTGTTTGTTTATCTTAAAAACATGCTTTGTTAAACAGCATTGAGATATCAATCCCAAATCAGTCTCACAGATTCTTTTGAGGTCACCTGAGTCCACAGTAGGTTTTATGAAGTAAGCATGGACTTCAAATATAATTAATTAAAAAAAAAAAAACATAAGTAAGAGGCTTGACGAACCATATAACGAACCATTACTATCTGGAAGTATGGCTAGAAGAAGTTCCAGCTCTTTTCCCTTCAGTTTGTTCATTGCCATGTTAAAAACATGTTTAAGAGCCTTTTCTACTTGATCAGGCCTTGCAGAATAGATTGGTATCACAGGTTCTCGGTTGAATTCCTAGATAAAGCATGTTATGAAGGTCATATCATGATTGTTCTGATTAATTTTAGAAATAAAAGCATGAATGATTCCACCTTAGAGTAACAAAAAAGGCTCTAAAACAAATTTTGAAAAAGCAAAGTTTTAAGTAGATCCTGCCAAAAAGAAGTGCATATATGTTCTCATTGGTTCAGTCCAGCAATCAAAACTGTTCCTGACAATCAAAGGCCAAACATAGCCCTATTCTAAGATTGTCTTATATGATGGGATTCCTTGCAGAACAATTATCAGCAGCAAGTTATATGAAATTGATTCACATGCCTAAAATACATTCTATCAAAACAGTCGATGAAAACTAATTCCTATTTGAATGGTTAAAAAAAAGTATAGTTCCTCCATTATTTTTCCAAAATTTCTTTTGGGAAACTCCATTTTCATGAGGTTTTGAGAAATCCATAAGAGACATGCGGCCATTTCTTTTTTTTTTTTTTTGTGAAAAATATCAAAATGTAAAAAAGTGGGTGGCAGCCAGTTAAGTTGAAAAATATTTTGAAAGTTATTATCAAGATCATGAGATTTGAAATTCAGTACTCAACTTTCACAAAACACAGAAAAATTTTACTCTGAATAGAAAATGACCTTTTGGAGCACACGAGGAAAAAAAAAAAAAAGTGAACCATATAAATAAACTCTAATTGAAAAAATTAAGCTAATGAGTTAGAAAATATTTACCATGCCAGATACTTGACACATCTGTGCTAGCTCCTGACAAAACCCATAAGCAGTGCTTTCTTGAACGCTTCTTGAAAAGTTGATGCAAGCCCAGTTGCTTACTATGCATCCATTTATCACTTTCTATTTTGGAGAAGGGAGAAAATTGATAAAATATAGTTTAAAGACACGCAATGTACAGTTCACAGTACAAAAAAGAAAAGGAATACCCATACCTTGTTCATCATATTCCATTGTCCAACTTGTGGTAGACATTCCTTTTCTTTTCCAGTTTCATTATACTTTAGCTTTATAAAGATGAAATATACCAAATATTTCAGCTATGACATTGTATTTATACTTAATATCTATCTATATATCACTTGCACATCATCAACTGAACATAATGGCAACTATACATACCCATGGAGCAGGGAGAACCCGAGCTTCGACGGTGGCAAGTTTATCGCTGATTGTAATTCCGAATTCCTTTGCATAGGGGTCTTGTTCATAAGCATTCTGGTGAACTGTCTGAAACGAATAAATGCATTCTAAGTTTTATAGCTTTGATTTATATGAAACACCATGTATCAACATAAGTTACATAAGTGATTATACTACAACATTATTATAAATATTTGGCTGATTACTATCATGGTTATGCTTGTGGTCACATGAACCTGATATCATAATCTCCGGTAAAAAATATGTGGTTTAACTAGCTTGGATTTGATTTCAAGCGGTAACTTTGGGACAGAAAGGACCCACCAGCCTGAAAAGAAAGTAACCTCTTATGCACAAAGGCATTAGCAGAAGCCAGGACCCACAAAACTCATGCTTCAAACAGAATAAAATGGGTACACTTCAGCATGGTCCTGTAGCTTAATGGAGCCAAGTGAAAGACTCAAGGTGGTCCAAAGAGTTGCCTTTGACCTGTAAGACAGAGAACTAAAGATGGATGGTGCAGACACTGTTCAAAATGCTTTTTAATATGTTGTTTTTTTGTGGTTGAAAGCGTTAGCCTTTTATGCAATTGCATAAACTCAGTGTATGTCTGGCATGTAAAGCTTTGAAAGTAGGTACATGAACATAAAGGAGTAAAAAAGTGCCATTATATGCTTCAAATAAAAGAAAATTAGAGCTAAGATTAAAAAAATCTAAAGCTTCAACAAGGAATCTCCACAATAGGAGGTTTCAGAATCATTCGATTATGTTTTGAGAAAAGTGTAATACAAATCATGATTAATTATCAATGTATTGCACTCGCATCTTACAGTTCAAAGACTCATTGGGGGGGGGGGGGTTTAGGGCTTAGCCCATTCTATAAAAAAAAACAATTTTTTCCATCTCCATAGGCTTCCTTTCATGCAAGGGGATCTGAAAAGTCATCAAGGCCACAAAATTCTAGCCTATTTTTTCATGATACTTTATATAACATAAGAAAATCTAGAATCCTAGGACAATTAATGAGTTTCATGATTGCCTGTTTAACCATACAAAGTTCTAAAGCTAGTAACATCAATTTTTAGCAAATTAGGTAAATCACATATCTGAACTTCTATAAAATACCTATTATGTAATTAAATGATCCTTTGCTACAAATAGAATTAAAATAATAGACCTGTAGAATATCCATCTCTTGATCTCTGGGTCTCTGGCATGTTACTTTCAGCAAGGAAGTTATCTGCTTCTCATTCAATCTCTTTGTGTATCTCTGACCCTCCACTATCTTGCAAGCCTGTAAAAGCACACGTACATGTAAAAAAGGGGACTAAATGTACAATGAAAGAGGTGGAATATTTGGAAAAAAAAAAAAACCTCCATGGGAAGATAATTTGCTTTCTGATTTCCCACTTGAAGACAAGGAAGATGAGAATGTTGAATGGTAAATCCATACATCTCTTTGAAGTATTCAACGACAGATTTCATATTCATTTGCTCATCAACTGGGAAGCTGCAAAAAAGCATGGTTCAAAGATCTTGAGGCTAACACAATGGTTTCCATAGAACAAATTTGATATTTGCAGGAAAAAAAAATGCAAATATTAACATTCTATTTTAAAAAAATGCAAGTGACACGTCCAATTCAATGAGAATTTAATGAAAGGAAAATATATTTGTTGAGCTTTGTTATGCTCTTTAAGATAAAGTTGGTCGTAGTACAAATGAAGGAAGAAAGCCATCCCAAACAATGGACAAGTCCCAAATTATACATGAGAAATTGCTCCAAGAATTAATGACTAAACACATATGCAATTAAGGCTTCATTTTGGACAGCTTTCTTATTGCTTTCTAAAGCGATTTTCTAGTACAAAAAGTTCTTGATCTAGAAATTTTTGTACAAGAGAGCTATTTTAGAAAGCAGTAAGAAAGCCATCCCAAACAAAGCCTAAATACCGCATACATATTTTCACCATGAAATGATAATATAATTTTTTAAGGTAAAACTAAATAAATATGTCTAACAAAAAATTAAATCTTATGTATGAAAGAAGATTATATTCATACATTAACTCGCGTGTAGGTTGGGATGTCAACCCTGAAACTCGATATTTACGACGCACAGCTCCTCTATGAGTTACTTCAACTTTCACACCTCTGAGAGCCTTCTTAATCTGTTAAATTTAATCATAACCAAAAACACCCTTAAATGAGAAGGAAGAATCTGCAAAGCAAATGTTTTGGGTCTATGATGATTCCATCAAATGAGCATACCTTAACTCGATCAGCATCTGACAATGGCCTTGAGATCACATCCTTGCCTAATATCTGAGCAACAAACTCGATCACCGGAAGCGGTTCAATAAAAGCAGTCGACGACATGTCTAACAACACATCCACAGTAAAATTTGAGCAAAGTAGAGACATTAGCATGACTAAGCTGTAAAATCAATACAAAATTCCTGACAAAAATCTTCTAACCAATGTTAAGAGACAGCCCCATCTGAGTCGTCCTAATGCTTTGATAGAACCCACCCCAAGACTGCAAACCATCACCCAACCTCAGTGGCTTCCTGATCTCAGGAGAATAGAAGGATCTACCCACTGCAATGTACCTGCATGTAATTCCATTCATTAATTTCATTAAAAAAAAGAATAAAAACTATTAAAATTAGAGAATTAAAAAGAAAAAGAAGCACCTTTGATTTGATAGTTCCCTCAATACAATATCTAGCACCTGAAGGGCTTCTTGCGGAGCATGAGCCTGTTTCCCTTCAAGAAACAGTCTTAAATGGCCAAGGTCAGCTCGAGCAACGAACTTAATTGCCACCTTATAGGCCTTATCCCTTCAAAGATTAAAATTTTAAAACAAATACGACATAAATAAGATCTTAAACAGAAATGGACAATAGGGAATCTCTGAAACTATTTTTAAAAAAAAAATTATTCCAAGCCCCACCTCGTGATTCCGGTTCCTTCATCCTCCACGCTGAGAGTGACAACGAACTCCTTGAAGCTAAAAGGTAAAATTCCCGCGGTGTAGAGGCTCTTCCTTCCGTCGTAGGCTGGAAGCCTCATTGCCATCTCCGTCTCCCTGTAAACCCTCACCAGTTCCGCCATTATCACCCTATTCACCTGCGTTGAACTCACCTCTGGCGTAATCGTCACCTGCGCCAATAAATGTGTCGTATTTCCATTCCAATTCCGATCAAAATTTAATTTTGATCAACCTAAACAGAAAAATTTACTCACATCGTACTGGTTCAGATCTTTATCCGGAAGCTGCGCGAGGAAATGGTTCGCCTTCACGACGCACTTGACGCCTACCTGGCCAAACCCCGGCCGCTGGTGGAAAGTGATCGCCTTCGTCGAAACTGGAGACCCTGCCATCCCCGCCGAGGTCACTTCCCCGACCGCTGGTTCCCGCGGTTTTACCTCATCCGTCACCTTACCCCTGCCCTTCCCCCTACGCCGCATACCAGACTTCTTCTTAGCCAACGCCACCGCCGGCGGGGGCGGCGGCGTCGCCGGTTGATTAACTGCGGCGGACTGCAGCGGCTTCTTAACAAAGTGCCTCTCAGCTCCCTTAGACTCCTTCATCTGCCCAAGCGGCATTCTCGCCAGCAAGCAATCGCCTTTCTTCGTCGAAGAGCGAAAAAGAGATTTTTTTTTTTATGAAAGGAATAAATCAAAAATAAGTGGAGTATACATATGATAAAACAATGACGCAGAGCTAAACAGAGAGCATTGATATCATCCTCAGCGGACGTACGGATCTACAATTCCCTGCTCAAAGCATTGACTTGCTGCGCTGCATGATGAACTCCAGTATTCCAGTGTTAGAAAGCTAGAGAGAGAGAAGCAAACTGGTAACGGCTGCGATAAAGAAAAGAAGAGGAGAAGGAAAACAGACGAGCATTATTACTGTTAGTTTCTCCGTATATTTGTTATTGGTCTTTCCTCTGATTTAAAAACCGCATAGATAAGCAACCGAAAGAAAAATCCTCGTTTGCCCAAAAAATCACAAGAGGAGATTTTGCATGCGAGGAATAAATATAGTGGAAGCAAGATGTATACAAGAGAAGAGGGCGAAAACGGACAGTTTCCACTTCGGGATAGGTGGCTACAGGGATAATACTCCTGCTCTGTCGTGTAGCGATGGAGGAGAGAGAAACGGGAAAGAGAAATGGGAAGAGAGAGAGAGAGAGAGAGAGAGAGAGAGAGAGTTAAAGCAGTGTGGAGGCCAAAGCGACGCTCTTTTCTAAAAGACGAGGGACAAAGCGGAGCATTCAGCAGCCGATGGCAGCAGCAGCGCACGCCAGTGGCCCCGAGGACGATGACCAAAGCCACACCGCCACAGGCTCTGCAAGATACTTAATTCCTGTAGCCCTGTAGCCAGCCAGTGAAGAGTCGAGGAGTGGAGACTGCCGCTGCCCACTATACCTCTATATTCATTAATCCATTAATTTACGCATTAAATCCTTTCTACCCTTTCCTCGCCATGCCTTACCTATTCTACTGTCGCATTCCCATTATTCCATGCATCAGAGATAACACAGAGATAGAACAGAGATTTAATGCTTTTGCCTGAAAAATACTAACACTGAACAAATTTTGGTGCTTTTACTGCCACTCCAACTTCGTCTTCTTCACAGAGAGTCATTTAAACCCTTCTAAGTGATAAGAAGAAGATGATAGAAAGCGAAGGTTGTTATGATGAACATACGTACCCTTCTTAATTTTTTTTTTGGGGAAAGTACCCTTCTTAATTAGTGAGCAAGTTGCAAGCTTGATGCTTCTTTCTTCTCTTTTTGTTGATCTAAGGAAATAAACACATTAACGAACTTTTTTGACGATCCTCAACAATTTAAGATTATTTTATGTTAACGGTGGTATAGATATTGCTATAATGAATCTTTGATCAGCTTCTCTTTTGTCATATTTTTTAAAAGTTATTAATCAAATTCTAAAACCTGTTATAACAGATCATTACTTAGTTTATTAATTTAATATTTGTTTAAAATATGATTATATTGCATGATGAAATGCTCGGTTTATCAATTCAGCAAATGTTCATACTCATTTCTCATGGGGAGAGTTAAATAATTTCAAAATGTCAATCCCTATGTTTATTACTTTATTCACTCATATTACATCGAATATTTATAATATTTAAAACTAAAGTTGAAAGCTTATTAACTTAAGTAGGTACGAAAGAAGCTTTTTTAAATGCAAAAGTAGATGCGCGTTCTTCTTTTGGTTAAAAAAAGATGGTTGTTTTTCAGAAAGATTATGTTTTATAAATTACTTTTAAAATCAAAAATTGAAACTACTGCATAAGACCTTAGCAAAGCGATTTTTTTTTTTTTTTTTTTAAAGGATGAGTATAAAGGCATATATAAATTTAATACAAATGAACTTCAATCACAAAATTTTGATAATAATTTTTCAGATCTATATGATGCACTTTCCTTTCAATCTCTCTCCTGTGATGCTTTTGCAAAGCCTGAAACAAGGCCTGAAAACTAGTAATTTATGTTCTGCAAAAGCTTCCTTTTGATGGAGACTGGTTTGGGGTTTTGGAGGCATGGGATTAAAAGCTTAAATGAAACTCTATTCTGTTGAACACTGCCCCAAAAATTCTTCATTTTTTTGCTATGCATTCTTCGTGAAGCAACTGTATTATATAACCTGCAAAGCAGTATAAGGAGCAAAAATGGCTTTTTTGTTGCAGTGGTGCGGCAGAAACTCTTTCTTATATTTATTATCTTTATTGTGATTAAGTTGTACTTAAGTGGGGAGCACTAATTAATTAGTACTCTTCTGCATAAGCAGAATGGGGCATTGTGTATATGATAAGATCATAATGTGATTGACCAAGAGAGAAAATTTGATGTATTATTGCATTTATCATGGCTTAATTAGTGCTGATTTGTACTTTGTGCTCCTCATAAATATTCAAAGCTTGCCCATGTTCGGCGAACTTATGGCCATAGCCAGACTTTCGTTGTATGGGAATGGGATAAAGGAAGAAAGCCAATTTAAAAGGTTCATAGCATGCATGACTCTTTCTTTAAAAGAAGTGAAGCCTTTAAGAGATAAATATTCAAAACTGTCGAGCCATTGCACTCACAAAGCAAAGTAAAGGAACAAAGTAGAAGGCTTTTAAAGCTTAAAGCAAGAGATAGATTTTGCAACAGCTCATGCATGGTTTATCAGTCAACAAGCAGCTACCCTCTCTTTTTCACTATTTCTATTTTTGTCCCAATGGTAAGTGGCCATGTAATCTTCGTATAGATTTGTCTCATTTTGACTGCCAAATGATGGTCTTGGGACTTGGAAGAAAACAAATTATTATTGATATATCATCAAAAAATTATATTGTTTGGGCATGAATCTCGAGGCAAAATCAAGTTGGAAACTTTTAAAATTAAACCTGAGAAATCTTAACTCCGATTTTAGCAAACTTATAGTTGAATTGAATGTCTAAAAAATACGAACCCAACGACACCAAATTCGACTCAATCCAAGCTCAAATGGGTCTAAATCAAAGTCCCGAAGTACATTTGGAAAGTTCAAACCATAATTTATATTACCAAACGGTTTCCAAACACGACATGCTTATAGTCGAATCGAGCAGCTCGATGAGTTGAATCTAATGATCCCAAGGTCGTCAAATTATGATATCATTAAGAAATTCAAATGCCTAAGAAAAAAAGAATGAACATCGACCGTCCATTCAAACCAATCCCAACTTATCCTTGATATTCATCTTATTTACTGGTCATGACACTCTCATAAAACAATAAATAGACATCTCATTCCTCAATGAGAGGGAAGGGACTCAAGCAAGGAAGAAAGGAAGAAAAGAAGAGAAGGAAAATAAGGAAGAAAGTTCTCTTAATTACCACCACGCCCTCCTCGACCACCGCCGAACTTCCGTCCGGCCGCCAACTAACACCAGGTTTCTGTCTGGCCACCAACTGATGTTAGACTTTCACTCGGTTTGCAATTATTATTGGACTTCCGCCTGACCACTGATTGATGTCAGACTTCTACCCGTCATCGGACTTTCATTGGACTTTTACCTGACTCCAGACTTTCTTCTTTTGTCGAACTTATACCCGACATCGAACTTCCGCCTGTTGTCAGATTTCTACACGACACTGGACTAACACCCGTCGCCGAACTTATGCCCATAGCCAGACTTTCGTCGGACTTCTACCCGACGTCAGACTTCCGCCTATCATCAAACTTCTACCCGACACCGAACTTCTGCCCGTCGTTTGACTTTCGTCGGACTTCTACCCGACGTTGGACTTTCGCCAGTCATCGCATTTCTACCCAATGCTGCATTTTCACCCATCGTCAGACTTATGCCAGTCGTCGGACTTTCGTTAGACTTCTATCCGAAGCCGAATTTCTGTCCGTCACTGGACTTCTGTCTATGGCCAGACTTATACCAAACACCGGACTTCCACTCATCGCAAAGACTTTTATCGAACTTTTACCTGACACCAAAATTGAAAAAGCAAACTACCTAAACAAGATAATGTATTCTATTGAATGCATCAAAATATTTAACGTATTTAAAATAAGCCAAATTATTTGACATACTCAATAGAAAACATCATATTGCTAATCGCAGCAATATGGCGCATTCTATTGAATGCACCATTTAGTATAGCACATTGCTATAGTATGGCTCACTAGGTGGCATATAGGATAAATATGTTAATTTGTATGATACATTTTAAAGAATACATCAAATCATTTGAAACTACCTAAATTTTAAATTTTTAAACTCATGTACTTCTCCTGTTAAAAACATGTGTTATAACTGTTCTTTCTTTAAAAAAATCCTATAGATTATAGGATGTAGTATATATATATATATATATATATATGTATTTAAATTGTTGTTGTGCGTCACTATTCCATGACTCTATATTATTTATTTAATATATTATGAGTACAAATAGCAGTACTTGCAAATTATTAAAAAAAAAAAATACTTTCATGGAAGATCTAAAGCTATTGAAATGAGGAGGGAGAAAGACTTATCTCGGAGTCCGTACTTTGGTGCTATATAGCAAGAAGCACGTCCATGTGATGACTAGTGATTTGTTGGCACTTTTCTCTGCATATTGATAGAAATTCTTTTTTTTTTTTTTTTTTTTTTTGGGAAATTTGGGGACACAGCCCTTCAATTAATAAAAATTAATACAAGAAAAAAAGAAGGCTTATCCCAGAAAATAAAAAGGGAAAGGCCAATACAAAATACAATAACTGTAAAAGTAAAAAACTTATACCACCAACCAATAATCCAATGAAACCAACAAAATGTGGTATACAAAATTGATCAGGACTCAGGCATTGGCTGCAGCGACAAAATCGAGGGACTCAGTCATCGCATTGGTCAGAAAGTTACCCCTGGTTGCCATATAGACCCTCCAAGGGGTAGAGCTGCAGCGGTCATCATCGTCCTGCAAAATTGTCTGAAATAACCAAAAACATTTGTAACATGAACACCTTGAGGGCTGCCCGAGAAGAGCCCGCCAAAAGATAGTGTTCAACCTGTACCAAACACAGAAGCAACAACCCAAAAAACTGAAGTAGATCCCAATTTTAAGACCAGCCTGATGCCAACCATAAAGATCAGCCCAATAACACCAATTATCGCAAAAAAGGAAGTCAATTACTGCCATTTTTCCATCTCCCCAATTTAGCCTGGACAGCAAATTTGATCTTTCTAACCACCGTGGTGTGACAGTCAATGTTATTGCCAAAAATTCTGTCATTACGAGACCTCCAAATATAGTAAATAGCAGTATTTACTAACAGACAGTAGAAATTCAGAAAATCAGACGAATCCGCAATGTCATCCAGAAAGTGAAACAGTTGATGAATGTTCGGGCGAAGAAGTAGAGTATGAGCTTGAGGTATTAAAGCACAAAGAATCTTAAAAGAGAAATCGCACTCAAAAAACAGATGAGAATGAGATTCATTGCTCATCAAGCAGAAGATGCAAAGAGGATTAACATTAATACCACGTCTCATTAAAATATCAGCAGTTTTGAGCCCATTCTTAACAGCCAGCCAACCAAAAGCAGAAAATCTGATAGCCGAATGCTTATGCCAAACAAAATGGTTCCAGTCCATAACCGGGTAGTGCAAATAAAATTCCTTCCTAAAAATTTTATTGGAAACCTTCCCAGAATTCAACCAAAGGCAGCCAGTGTCAGCATCACCAATAGGAACAGAATAAATAATATTCTTTAAAGCATGAGTCCAACAATTAGGCAAATTCCAGCTACTATTGGAAATAATGGTAGAAACAGTATTTCTGTTGAGATTGTTCAACCAGTTCCCGACAAAATTAGCAACATCCAACTCAGCAATGGATTTACCATGGCACCAGGGATCCCAAACGAGGGAATGGTGACAATCAGGCAGAATCCTAAAATTCAGACAGTGTTTAATACGAGCAGCTGTAGCAGAAATTTTATTCCATAACAAAGAACAACCTTTATTGTGAGGGAACCAGAGAGAAGTGTACAGATTACGCCAACAAGAAAAGAGCAGATTGCTACCATTAATGAATCTCCAGATGATAGAGCAGGAGAAAGTAAAATTTAACTCATCGAAAGAAGGTAGGCCAAGCCCACCATTAGTTTTCGGAATGCAGGTATCTTTCCAGGCAATCAGACGAAGCTTTTTAGCAGTGATGTCTCGGGAATAAAGGAACCGATAACAAATTCTATCCAAAGATTTGAAACATTTTCTTGGTAAAATAGAGCCTCTAATCCAGTAGGCGATAGTATTAAAAATGGTGTATCTTAAAAATTGGATCCGACCCCCAAAGGAGAGAGCTTTAGCCTTCCAACCATCTAAGGCTTTAGAGATTTTTAAAATGAGGGGTTGGAAATCAGCAAAAGTAAGCTTCTTGTGGTGAATAGGGAGGCCTAAGTATTTGAAAGGCCTAGAGGTTTGCTGAATGTTCAGTAAGTCACAGATATCTTCACTATGATGGCAGTTGTTAGAGAAAAGGATAATGCTTTTGGCTGGGTTAACAACCAAACCAGTAGAGTTGCTAAAACGCACCAGAATGTTGTTGAGACAAGAGGCCTCCTGTAAGTTAGCTTTGGAAAAAACCAGTAAATCATCAGCATATAATAAGTGATGAATGGCTGAATTACCCATCTTAAAGCCTTGAAAATTCTGAGTGTGAAATGCTTCCTCAAAGATGCAAGAAAGAGCATCCATAGCCAGCGTGAACAAATAAGGAGAGAGGGGACAGCCCTGTCTTAAACCAGAGGATGAACTGAAAAACCCTTCAAGAGACCCGTTAATGGCAACAGAGAAATGGACGTCAGAGATACATGATTTAATCCAAGAAATGAAAATTGCAGGAAAACCTTTAACTTGGAGGCGTTGAAGAATAAAATCCCGTGAAATAGAATCAAAAGCCTTATGAATGTTAAATTTAGCACAAAAGTATTTGTCTCTAGAGGAGTTGAATTTGCCTAAAATTTCCGAGGCCAAAATAATATTGTCAGTAATAATTCTGTGATGAATGAATCCAGCTTGAGCAGGGTGGATAATGTGAGGCATAACAGTTTTCATCCGATTAGCCAGCAATTTAGCAATAATTTTGTAGAAGGAGTTGCACAAAGAAATGGGTCTAAAATCGTTAATAGAAGTAGCATGCTGATGTTTGGGGATAAGAGCAATAACAGTGTTCTTGGCTTGCCTGGGGAGAAAGGAAGTAACAAAAAAGGATTGAACAGCTTTACAGATGTAATTACCAATAGAATTCCACGTAGCCTTATAGAATTCAAAAGAGAAACCGTCGGGCCCAGGAGTAGCATCAGTAGGAGAAGAAAAAATAACTTGTATAATCTCATCCATAGTGATAGGTGCAGTAAGACCGTAAAGAAGCTCAGGGGGAATAGTGTTGCCAGAAGGTAGACAATCATTCCCCGTAGGGTTAGCACCATTAAACAACTGATGGAAGTGATTAACAAAAGCCATAGCAATGTTATCATTGGTGTTAAGCAACACACCATTCACCATAATGCCTCTAATCTGATTAGCATTGCTCCTGTAATTAATATTAGCATATAAAAACTTCAGGTCATCCTCCCCATCTTTAAGCCATTTGGCTTTACTTCTCTGAGAGATCCATTCTACCCATCTAGCTTTATTTTCTGAAAGTTCCAAATTAATAGACAAGAGTCCAGCATTTAAATCAGAATTCAAAGGGTCCTGTTGTAAGTAAAGAAGAGTATCTGTTTGAGCCTTAGCAAGAGTCTCCAACCGATCTTTGATAAAGTTAGAGGTAACCCAGTTCCTTTGTTTAATGTGGCATTTGAGCTCCCTAAGCTTATGGTAGAGATCACATATAGGGCTGCCAGAAGGGGAGGAGGAGAAAATTTCCAACACAGAGTTCCAAAAAGCCGGCAAAGTACACCAGTAATTTTTAAACAAAAATCGATGTTTTTTGGTGGTAGGATGGTCCAGATAAAGAATAATCGGACAGTGGTCAGAGACATCAGGTTCACTAACAATGTAGTAGGAGTTGGGGAAACTTGAAAGCCAAACATCATTGATGAAAGTCATATCAAGCTTAATATGAATCAGATTATCCAATCTATGATTACACCAAGTATAGAAATGTCCAACAGAAGATAATTCTGAAACAGAAGCATTAAAGACAAAGTTATTGAGCTCACCCATTTTACTGTGCGGTAAAGGAAGCCCCCCAACTTTATCCGAAGGAGAGAGGCAACAGTTGAAGTCACCTAATATAGCACAAGGCAGAGTTTCATTGACCACCAGAGGGGCAACCGTAGCCCAGAATAATTGTCTTTCAAAAATGGAATTAGAGGCACATATAACCGAAATACAACAGATATCCAAATTCTCAGCTTGGATAATACCATGAATTACTTGACTTGAAGTATAAAGAGGCTTAAAGTGAACCTTATCCGCATTCCATTTCACCCAGATACGTCCAGGAGAGGAAAAAGAAAAGTTGTTGAAGGAGCCCTCAACAGGGAAAACACGATGGGTGTTAGAAAACCAGTCGTCTAACACAGCATTCGCAGAAATTTTAGCTTCCAAAATAAACAACAGGTCTAACTTAAACTTATTCACCAAGGCTTTACAAGACAAAACTTTAGAGGCACTATTGAACCCTCTAATGTTCCAAGAAGCCATTCTAGGAAGGATCATTTATGTTTATGCTTGGAGTTGGTAGCCTTTTTGGCTTGCTTGCTTCGTGTGTTTTTTGGGCTATGAAAATCATTGGCTGAATCATTGCTAAAGTTGGAGCTCTGAGAAGGGCTATTCTCAGAGGAAAGTTGGGAGGTGGAAGGAATAGAGGAAGTGATTGGATTCTTAGGCGGTTGATCAATCGGCGAGGTCGTAGGAGGAGGAGTAGGTAAAGGGATCGTGGAAGAAGAGGGAGGAATGACAGGCTAATCCTGCTGATCAGCCAGAAGATCAAATTTATTGTTAATCGGAAGACAGGGAGGTTTGACAGCAGGATGAGGAGAAGAAGATTTGGAGGAGGTAGGGATTTCAGCAAGAGTAGAGTCATTTGGGGGTGAGTTGAGGTTCGGAATTGGAAAGGTTTGGGGGTTGGGATGAGGAGGTAAAGCGCCAGAAGGAGTCGCAGTGGAGGAAGTGGTGGCTGAGAAAGGATTGGGCGGTTTAGGCAAGTTAATAGATTGTGGAGGTTGACTTTGTCTGGGTTTACGACTGGAACTCCTACCCCTGGGCTGAGGAGGCAAGGTAGTAGGAGGCGAGGGGTTTGGATTTTTTGGGCATTGTTGGGGAGCGTGATAAATGGAGCTACAGAAAGAGCAAGGCATGAGTTTCCAATCATAAAGAACCGTGAGAGGAGAAACTTTACCATCCACCGAAATAAAAATTTCATCAGGCAAAGGTGTAGAGCAAGAAACCTGAACGCATACTCGAGCAAAGGTTAACCTGGTTTTTGCAGCCGTGAGAGCATCCACCGCGAGAGGCACGCCGACACAGCTAGCAATTTTAGAAATTCCTTCCGGCGTCCAGCAAGAGAGCGGAAGGTTTTTGATCTTTATCCAAAGGGGTATGGAAGCGAACTCTTCGCGTTTTGGAATGAAATCCGGCGACCACTTTTGAAGGATAAAAGGCTTACCAAAGAAAAACCACGGTCCTCCGGACCACGCCATATCGTAATCCTCCGGAGAGGAAAACTTCAAAAGAAAAAAGCCGTCATCTAGGGTGAGAAGGGAAAGTTCCCCTTTCAGCTTCCAGGTTCGCTTGATCACCGCAAGAAGAGCCTCGTAGAAAGGTCTTCTACCAATAGAGTAACCAACTAAAGACAAATGCCACTCAGGAGCTCCAGCATCAAACTGGGTTTTGGTGAAATGCGCAGTGAAATTTTTTGTGGGATGATGAGCTAAGGCGCTGGAGAAATCATGGGAAACAGGAGTTTGCGAAGAGAGAAGCTGCTTCCAGTGTTGGAGGTCTATGGAGAGGGGAGCCATGGAAGGCGGTGAGTTGGAAAGAGGGGGAAAGGCGGATGAGGAGGACATCCAGACGATGGAGTCCTCCTCCGGCGGCGGGAGAAGAAAAAAATGCGCGAAAGAAACCCGAAACCCTAGCAGAGTTTCTCACTCTATCACTACACACTCGTCGTTATCTATCTCTCCCCCATATTGATAGAAATTCTACTTCAATTCTTTTTTTTTTTTTTTTGGAAATTAATGGGTACCAAAAAATTATCATCTTATTGAGCACAGATTTTACAGATTTTGGTGAAAATAGTGAATTGCAAAATAATAATTAATCAGTGACTTGTATGACTGAAATTATAACTTCATGGATTAATTTTGATATCAAATGGACTCTAAGTGATATAAATTTATATTTAATTTTAGTCGAGTCTAATCATGTCTCTTAGGGGTGGTCGGCACCGCCGTGACCATGTCTTCATCTGATCAAATGGATTGTCGACCAACCCACTCAATTTCTCGCATCACACGCACTCCAATCATGATCTCAAATCATGCCAAAATTCGTCCATCTTTGCATTGTTTATCATACTAAATCTAAATTTATCTGAGCTTATACAAACTCACTCATCATAACTTTTTATCCACAAAATATTTATTTTATTGGATCATCATGTTCTGACCCATTGCAACATTGATACGTAACAAGCCACGTTGGATTAGATCATAACATGAGGAAAAGTTTCAATTTAGATAAGATGTAACAATATATATTTAATTGTCCTCAAACATCTATAATCTATTTGAAAGAAATTTACATAACATTTTTTTTTTTATCATTACTAACCAACATATATAGAGCTACTAATAATCTATTAATGAAAATGACAATAGGCTTCGGCCTCATTTTACCCAATAAAATAATAATAAAGATGTATGTAAAATGATCAGGACATAGATCAATACACCACGACAGTGTATAATTTACTATAGTTATAGAAAAATTCACCTACAATTATCCACTAACAACAAAACTCATACACTACTCATATATGGATGGAGTCATACCCTTCGCTAAAATCATTGTGATCAGCTCTAATATTATAATTAATGAGCTTGTGATAGAAATCTTTAAAACAGAGCTAAACAATATTGTTCCTGACTCATCCTAATTTTAGGCTTTTAAATTAAAAATAAAAATGGCATATCTTGTGTTGTGAAGTAAATCATGTAATGAAACGAACAAAATTAGAAAGCAGTGGCAATGAACATCATGATTTAACTTGAAAAAATCAAAAACTGAAAAAAAATGAAGGAGTGCAGCACCAAAAAATTCATTATGAAAATTGGAAGAAATTATACAAATCCCTCTTCTCACACTCTTTCATAGTCTCTCTTTAATTCTATCTTCATTCTACACTCAAAATAGACAAAAAGAGACTTTTCAATACACCAAATGATGCAACACTTCAAGTGAAATAGGAAAAGAAAAAGATAAAAAAACTGCTTATCCTGACTTGCAACACTGTGTTGACGGGATTTGGAGCTCCGCAACACTTTTCTCTCAATCTATAGCCCAAGCCTAGAGCTTTGTAACACTTCAGCATACAACATTGCAGCACTTGCATGGAAATATATATATATATATATATATATATATATATATATATATATATATATATATATATATAAGAGCATAGACCCCTGCAACTCCCCAGAGAGCTAGCTCAACACTTGGATTTTAAGTTTGAGACAATAGTAGAACCCAATTGATCGTTATAATCTAATTTCACACAAAACTAACATCTTGTAAGTAGATTTTGTGAATAACACTGTGATCAATGGAGTGCAAATCATATCTTACTCAATTATAAAAATTGACAAATATAAATACTTTAGTTAGTTCTCGAAATAGAAACTACAATAATACTACTTAATATTTATGCAGTCGTATTTCTATGGCCAATATTTCTATTCCACAAAGTTTTACCTGCAGTTTATAGGAAGCAATGACAAGGGACAAGACTATAAGTGAGTTGAGATTGCGAGTTAAATTTATTGAGCCTCGGCTCAAATTAAAGCTTGTATGTCAAACGAGCCCAAATTTGAACTTGATGAGGCTCAGCTCATATACCATGAATCGAGCTCGAGCTTTTAGTATGAGCTCGACTTGAACTTGAGCTTGAGCTTGAGCTTGAGTTTGGCCTGCCATTGAGAAGGTGAACTTGTGATTCATTCTCCACTTTTTATTTTATGAGATTCAATCTGTTCTTTTTTTTTTTTTTAGATTCATTCTCCATTTGAGTCACTTATGCCTCTAATTAGGGGTGTTCATTGGTTCTTTGATAAGTCAACTATTAGGAAATTAAGAAATTTTATAACATGAATATCTAAACAATTTAGCAAGATTTGGCTGTACAGCTTCAAATTTATTTTAAAATTAATATAATATAAAATTTTATTTATTAATTGTAAATTATAGTCGTTTTAACATGAAGCTGATGATTATAAAATTCATATGAATATTATATTCATATTTTAAGTGGGAATACTTTTACCTTCATTAAAAATTATTATTATGAGACATGATCTCATATCTGTTGACTTTTCGAAATTATCGTTGACCTGTTTCCAAATTGGATCACAACATTACCTCCACAATCATTCTCAAAATTCAAAATACTTAAAAAAAAAAAACTCAAATCTATGTTTTTTATTCAAATATAATCGAACAAGTTGAGCCGCAAATCTAAATAATATTGATGAAAACTCCAATCTTCATATCAACTTTGAAGTGGAAGAAGAACAGTAGGTTATTGTTGTTGTTGTTGGAGAAGCTAGACACGGGCACGGGAGGTGCCGTTCAAGATCTTGTGCACTGGAGCGGGTTGGAGAGTAAAGATCGGGCATGTGATCTGTTGGAAGACAAGATTTGCTTATGATTAAAGATTGGTTTAGATCTTTTGAAGTGAAGCCTCAAGATCAGACTTGGATGAGTGGTTGATGGGACGTGGATGTTCATACGGATTGGAGTCCTGGTAGCAGGATCAAAAATCTCGGAGTAGATTACGCAATAAGCGAACACCTGACTCGGAATTGGACAAGTGGATAGTGCAAAGTCGCAGGCTGGAGCACGCAAAAGTATTCGAGGAAGACTGATGAGCCGGATGATGCTCGGTGCTAGAGCAAGGGTGTTCTGCGCGGGGAGCAGGCGATGCACAAGCCAAGGGCATACATATCACGGGAGGAACAACGATGGATGCAGGCGCATGGGGGTGGGAGCGCGAGCTGGAGCTGTGGATTGGAACGCACATTTAAGACTGTTCATGAGTGGGATTGGGCTCATTTTGCTGGGTTCGCACATGGAGTTAGTGTGTGGAGCTAGTCAAATTACACATTGTGTGAGTTCTTATAAACGGGTGGTTCTTTAATTGTAAAATCGGGCCAAGATGGAGATTATAATTTTACTTACGGTGTTATGCGAGGCACACCACATTAGTGTTCAAATTCCTATATATAGTATGTTTAGGTAGATGTAATTGAGCCCCCTTGTAGTAGCCCACATTAAATAAAGGAAGGATTTTTCATGTGTAACCTCTCTCTTTCTCTCTCTCTCATCCAAGAACAAAAAAATCATTCTTCTTCCTCATAAAAGAAACATAACATTGTAAGGCAATAAATGGTAGAATTATTGTTCTTAAAGCAATTTTTTATTACAATTTTTTTTTAAATAAAAATTTTTTTAGTAGAAAATTACTGCAAAAAATAATAAAAAAGATGTTCCAAAAAAAACCTTAATAGTGTTGCCAAATTTCCTCCCATTCATTATTCCTTACATTATGCTTCTTTTTTATTCTCTCTTGATTTTAAGAGGTGTATGTGATGTTTATGATATTATATGAAGAGTTGTGCATGATAAATGGCCCAAGTATTCATGTAGAGCTTTGATTTGTGACTTTGACCTTGACCTTTGTCTTGATGTTACATCACCCTGAAATATTTGTTAGCGTTCTAAATTAAATTTTAGCACTTATATAACCCAACAGATTCTCTATGATAAATTTCAAGCAAATTAGAGAGTTTAAAATATGTTTTTAATAGTTTTTGCTCTAATTAATACGTAAACTTCAGGATATAAGAGAATTTACTTAAATTCACAGACTTAAGGGAAGGTCACTGTGATGTCAAGGAAGTGATCTTATCTTATAATTTTTTTTTTAATTATAATTTTGTGTCATAAAATTTGTCAATTCGAACTGTGATTTCAACAAACTTATAAATAACAACTTAATAAAATGAATCCATCAACAACAGCATGATCATATCTAACATCAATGGGCCCAAATTAAGCACGTAATGTATAGTTAGAAATTTCATGATATTAATTAAAGAATAAGATGATCACTAAATATTACATACTTAAAAGTCAAATCGAGTCTCATGTCAAGAAAAATCCAACAAGCCTAAGATCACTCTATTATAAGGTCATCATGACACTTAAATGTGAAACAGACGGTCTATGATCAAAGGAATTAATAATAGTCATTCGATTAAATTCTTTTGAACTTGGCCAAAATAACCGAAGTGTCCCTCTAAAAAATTATAAATAGACTCTAATTCTATATAGGATGGAGGAGCTTGAACCTATACTTAGAGATAGCTTGGAAATTTGAATAACTCTAGAGCTTTGCCCAAAGACCGACATTGATGACAAGTGCCTCTAATCACCAATATTTCATTAACGTCGCCCAAGCTCCATTACCATACATCAACATTTGAATATCAACGCCAACAATGTGAAGTTGTGCAAAGGTTGACAACATGAAATTGGTGAAGGTTTGTGATAGCACGCACTATTTAACCAATACTGATGGCATAAACATTCATGTCCATCATCAAGAGGTGTCTGATTGTATCAGTCAACGATCGACATTGAGAGGTGGATGACATCAAGCGATGTCTAATATTTGATGATCAGTGGCATACAATGGCATCAGTTGATAGGTGTATGTAGACGTGTATGTCAACACAGAAGATGAATATGTGCACAAACATTCCATCATATTTAAAATAAAATATGCCTATTTATATTTTGATGGAATTTATACTTTAAAAAATATATTAATTAAGATAAATATCTTAATATTAGATATATAAATATATGTATGTAAATCCGCCGTTTAATATCTAAATATTATTAAATACGCGTGCGTTCCCACTAATTCAATTAACATAGTAATTAAGTGGCATTTGCAGTTAGTTGTGTAGGTTAAGAATTAACCAAACCCACGCTTTTTCTCCGCTTCTCTGTATCTCTCCGCCTTGCCGACCGGTATCTTATAGATCTTGACAGAACGGAAAGGAATTGGAGAATGATTGCAATTAGGAGACGTTCTTGCATTTCTGTCAGCCATTTTTAGATGGGGTAATTACCTTTTTCTCTTCTCTTTTTATCTTCCTTTTTTCGATCCCGAGTTGAAGTTTTACGGG
Source organism: Dendrobium huoshanense (assembly GCA_016618105.1). Classification (NCBI taxonomy): domain Eukaryota; kingdom Viridiplantae; phylum Streptophyta; class Magnoliopsida; order Asparagales; family Orchidaceae; genus Dendrobium; species Dendrobium huoshanense. Next base: position 46,034,218 of record CM028345.1, on the reverse strand, counting down.
TGGGATGATTTTTTCAAGCTTTAATGATTCAATATTTGTATGATATTTGAGATGGTTTTGATTTGATCTTTGCGATTACCAATATTTCGACACCGATGTTCAACAATTTAGTCGTTTCCACCGGGAGAAGTAGTTGATTTGTCTCTATCAGAAAAGATGATGTAATTAACTTTTTACGGCTGTTTGGATACAAATGCTATTTAATTCAAGCAGGGTTTAATAAATTTATCATCTGAATTTGAAAAAGCCTGAGGGGATAAATCTTGAAAATGATTCGGCATGACAACCGATTAATTCAATTAAATTGTAGCAAATAGTTCGACTATTTGTTTGAGTATTAAAAGATTTATTTGGTATAAGATTTATGACCAAAATCACCGAGGTGAATGCCACGGGATGGGTGAGACAGGAGCATACGAGTTTATGACTGATGAAGCTTCTGGAAATCATAGCGACGACGGAGAATGCAAGTTGTTCTAATGATATAAGTTGTTTTAATATATCGATTTAATGGCAAAAAAAACCAAAATTGGGCACGAATTGTTCATAGGTTCTTGATGGTAAGAAAAAAATTGAGCCATTTACAAGGGGAAAAAAGACAACAAGGTTTGCTATGAGCATCTAAAAAAAATATCTACATTAGATACTTATACTGTAGCATTCTCAAGTATTACCTGCTCTGTTTATGCCTTAAAAATCTAAGAGATGCTAATTTCTAACTCGTGATTTATTGATTCAGGAGTTATAGATCATTTAACCAACTACTCTCATAATTTTATTTTATATACCACTTGTTCTAGCAAGAAGAAAATAACCATGGCTGATAGATTCTTGACCATTGTGGCCGATAAAGGAGATATTCTTATAAACATATCCGTTACACTTCTTAATGATATGTAGAAAACTGCTGTAATGAGAGAAGGATGAGAATATTATATCCCTTTGAAGTTTTAAGCTTGTGTGGTTCTCTTGTTTTGAGTTAAGGTAGTTTTGTGCTGACTAATGAAACAAGAGTCATGGACAGTCAACCTTAGAGTAGATAAGCATAGTGGTTGATCAATTGATAGGTGGTGAGCATTGGACGCTCGTCTGATTGTTGGGTAATTATGATTCATGAGAGCAATGGAGATTAATGATAGAGATGTTGCTACATAAAGTTGCCATGTGTCATCTCAAGAGTGGCTAGTGAAATGACTCCAATTTCTGTGAGACCACAATGAAAAGCTAGATCTTCTAAAATCCAAGGAATAAATTAGATTGAAATGATGAAATATTCTTAGTGTCAACAATATCCAATCATGTCAACAATTTTTGGATGATCTGATTAGTATGCGAATGCGATGGATGATAAGATCTAGGTGGTGCATCCATGGATGGTTGGGCGGTCTCCTAGCTGACCAACTAATTAAGTGAAATATGTTAATATTCCTCAAGGTCGAGTTGATATGCAATTTAATGCTAGGCCAATCTCTCTAGGACCATGTTCCAAATCTAACCATATATGGTGGTCAAACTGTCTGAATTAGATTTTACATGTAGACATATTGATGAATTTAATAAGGATAGGATCGAGTTGTTACACATCCCCAAACCCCACATTTACAGGAATTTTGCATTGGGTATACCTTTTTTTATTAATAATGTTCTTATATGCTTCTTATTTTAACTTGTACTTTATGATTAGAACTTGCTACATGTTCAAAATCACATCTATAGGAATGTGATAAGTGTCTTAAGACACTAAGATTCTATAATGATGCTTCATGATTTAGAAAAGAAGCACATGTGTGTGTGCGCCTTTTGAGCATAAGGGTGGGAACCCATTCTTCAATGTGCATGCATTTTTTAGATTGTCGTTAATAGACTAGAGAATGAGGCAAATAGTTATTATGGACCCTCTAATTATTATGGTGCATTATGCAAATAATATATGAAAATATCAAAGAGAGTTTTTATTTTAAAATGTGCTTATGTGAAACACTCCTAAGTAAGAAATTATTATGGCATGTGAGACTTTTGATTCAGCCCCATATTTTATAATTAAAAAACTATTGTGGTTTAGGTATATTAGTGACTGACTTTCACTATCAACTTAAATTTTTTGAGTTGAAATAAATTTGACCATTTTTGTTGAAGGCATAATTGTTGCATTAGGCCTAGTAAGGTAAGTAAACATAGTCAAGATTTAGTTATGTTGAAGTGACTGATACATAGCTCCCATGGTTTTGCTATCCATAAGGGAGCAATTAAGTGACCCTCAACAACTCATTGTGGAAGACATGACTAAACGAACTCTTTGATGTTTTTCCCTTTCTGGAATATAGCACTCAGCTTATTTTCTTGGAAGGTTTTTGACTTGAGATGAAATCATGATAATGTGGAGAGCTCTCACCTATGTGGTATTCATGCTAAAGCATGCAAGAATAATGGCTTTAATTTCTCATCAAATTATTGAAAATGTGTTAATTTGTTTGCATAGATATCTAGTGGTTTGCCCTGCTCGCACCATTCAACTGAAGCATTTGAGTTGAATAAGTGTCCAGCGACTAGTGTATTAGGTCCAACCTGTAATCTCTCCTCCTCAAAAAATGGGTATCAGAACTAGCCTTAAAAAAATAAAATCTTGAGATTCATTATTGAGGTTTTATAAGAGATAGGGCAATTAAATTGAAGTTTTATTGTTGAAACCTTTTGGAGATGTACTAATTAAGGACATAAGAAATGATGTTTGTCCTTCTGTTAAGGCTGCAATTAAATGATTAAAAGAGGTTTTACTGATTAAACCTTTTGTTTCTTATATTGGATGGAATTCTTGAGGAGTAAGAATTGAAGTCCTTTTAGGTGTCCTCATAGCTTTATGCCCGTTGATCTTGCAAATATAGGACCTTGTGGAATTTAGTCTTGATAGGCTTTGACATACCTCAAATTTTGTATTTTGCAACTGAGATGGATGATTCCTGTGAAACTATGTATGTATGTGTTATTTCTAACTATCGGTGACGCTTGACCCTACTAACAAGTTTGGGTAGCTAGAGCAAGAGAGCGGGAAAATGAAATCAATATAGAGAGTAAATGAGAAAATAAATAATCTCTTTGAATAATAAAAATGGCATGAAGTCAAAAATATACCTCTTAACCTTCTATTTATAGGATCAAGAGGATTACAAAAAGGATACGCTTAAAAAAATAAAGAAATTTTACATGATTTAATAACTACAAACTGAAATAGATATGTTGACTAGGATGGGAGTACACACGTAGCCATTCTCACGACCCAACCCGACCGGGACGGATCCCGCTCGTATCGGGTCGTGCCCAAACTCAAACTGATTGAACTGATTCCAGGATCTGGCTTTGGAATTTGTTTCAGAACTTTCTTCCAAACATTTACACATAGAAACAGACACACACACAGAGCTACTATAAACATTAAATGCAGCGGAACAGATCATCTATCTTTTTCTTCCTCAAAAAGAAGAATCATATACAAATACAGCTCATGGCTTTCAGATAGAAAGAAAAACAGAATAGAAAAGCCATGACTGTACAATAATCAAAAGTACAAAATACCTATAACAGATCAGACTCTGAACTCCTACTCCAAGACTTCCTTCCCTCTCCCAGAACCTGAAAACCACGCAGAAAATAAGGATAAGCTACAACAGCTCAGCAAAACATCAAACCCCCAATCAAAATTCTCAGAATCCACATCAAACACCTCAGACAAAAATCCGTACATAAATCAGATCAACATAATCGTATATCGAATCAGAACATAACAAAAATCACAGAAATCATAATTCCAGAAATTGAATCATAATAGAATCATACAGATCAGATCAAATCATAACAGAACAGAATCGTATCAGAATCATAAATCATATCAAAATCGTACGGAAATCAGAAATCATATCAATTCAGAACATATCAAAAGTCAGAACAGATTCCCTGACTCTGACAGAATCTCAACGGATTCTGGCCCCTTATACCTCCATTCCCAGACACTGACAGAATCTCTCGGATTCTGGCCCCTTATGCCTCCCTTTGTGCTCATGGCACCAGAACAGATGTGCTTATAGCACCAGAACAGAACTTATCATCGGATCCGGAACAGAACTTATTTTCAGATTTCAGAGCTCATTTCAGATTTCTCTGACACAGACAGGATCTCTCAGGATCCTGACCCCTTATAACTTCTCTTTCATAGCACACAATCATATCATGTCATTTCAAAACAAATCCGGAAAATTTTAGAAATCGTACAAAAATCCAGCGGCATAATGGCAGTATACGGAATTTACAAAAAAATTCCTAATTTCACAAATTACCAAATTAGCATAGAATATTCACAACAACATTGCAAGACTTTTATTCTACTGCTCAGACAATTTCAGACTTCATCAGAAATTACAGTCAAAATAAAACACCGCCGAATCAAAACTATCCTGTCAAAATTCTCTAGAAAATAATTAAAACGTGCGCACTCGGCAACTCAGAAACATACCAAAAGTTACGCTGTAAAAACTGAACCAATCGGAAAATACGGACGAAATTCGCTAACGAAAACGAAATCCGGACAGAAAAATCGTTCAAACTTCACCGTTCTGAAAATTGAGAAAGGCGGAATGTGCCTTACCTTGCGTACACCAATTTCTTGAACTGTCTCGACGGACGAAAACGGACCGGCGTTGCCCAAAAATCCACTTTTTCTCTTTTGCCCTCGACTTTCTCTCTCCTCAAATGATATTTTATAAAAATCTGATTTTCTCTCTCTTCAAAACGAGTTGATTTTCCTTAAATAAACTTGAGATCGGCCCGGCCGATCGCACGATCGTCCAGGACGATCTGAACAAATCACTTCGTCCTGGGACGATTTCTCAGGACGATAATTAATTTTCTCGGACGATAAAAACCCCTACTCTCTGTCTTTTGCATTGCTCTGATCGTCCCGGGACGATCCCCGATCGGCCCGGACGATACTGGGAGGAAAACTGTTCTTTAACTTCTGTACACATTCTGTAACAAAACTTCAACTGATCGTCCCGGGACGATCCACGATCGGCCCGGACGATACTGGAGCAAAACTGATGTTACAGCCATCTTCCTTTGATGTCTCTCAAGATGTCGCTAGCGAGTATGCTAGGCAAGTTCTTAGGGAAAATGCCTTGGGTGAGTCCTAAAGTGGACTCCCCCAGATGAGTGGCGAGTCTTTCGTTTTGAGTGAAGGGTCTTTTAGGCATGTGGCTATGATGAACATAGTTGATGAAGCCAAGGTAGTGGGCTCTGTAGGTGCATGCCTCTTGTAATTTGGGCGAGAATATTCATGTAAGACGGATATCTTTGACTGAGAGAACCATTGAAAGAGTTAAATCCTCATAAGACATTTGTCTTTTCGAGTGAAGGGTTACTGAAGTGAGTTCTTTTATTGAATTTGCTCGGAATATGTGCAACCTTGATCGAATTCTCTCGGGGCGAGCTCCTATAATGCAAGTTTCATTGGGGCGAATACATGTTTGTTCCTTACCTAATTTCAATAAATGCTCCTCAAGATGAGGCTCGTTTTGGGCAAGTGTGCTTGTTGAACAAGCTCTTCGAGGTTAAACCTATTATTTGGTACCTGCAAGCTACCTATATGGGTATATATGGACATGCAACATATATTCTCAAATAATTTGCTTGTGGTTGTGCTCATGCTTACATTCTATTTTGAGATTATCATTAAGACATTCTTGGGATATAGATTTGATAGGAAACACTTGAAAATCTCATGTAAAACCTACAATCTTAACAAAAACAACGAGAAATCTCCACAAATCCAATGGAAAATCAGATAAAAACTGGAATTTTCTTGCAAGAACACAAACTAATGGAAGAAAATAGCAAGATACAAATGATCCTCTATTCGAGAGGTGGATCTTTCTCTCCCAAATCTCTAGATGCTGCTAGAGCCCAAAAACCTAAGAAATCTCAAATTTCAGCCAAATTCAAGATGCCCTAACCCTAGGAAAACAAACTATTTAAGCATACAATTCAAAAGAAAATCTCTAAACAGTCCCTACATTCAAAATTCTCTCCTAAATCCCTAAAAATTCTTTCCCAAAAAGTTCCCTTGGATTCTGCGGCCTGATCCGGCATATGCAATAGGCAGATTCTTCCACATGTTTTTTGCTTGAGCTGAACCCGTGTAGATTGGTTGGACTGGTCTAACAATAATCTCCTCCCAAAGATCCACCTTGTCCACAAGATGGAAATACAACACCTTCCTCCATTCCCTCGTCATCACAAACGGTAAGAATCTGAAGAGTTTGTTCCTTACACCTGTGCCCTGGAGTATACTTTTCTTCACATCTAAAACAGAACCCTTCGCCCTCTTCTCATGTAATTCCATTTTTGTGAGCTTCTTGATGTTGCCCCCAAGTTTTTCTCCTGCAGTCTTTTCCTTTGAAGTCCTCAAATAATATCTAGTGTTGGCTCCTTGGATGTCAATAAGGTGGTGGTCATCCTGCACGAGTCTCCTGAGCTGTTGCTTTCCATCCCTCTCTCCAGGTGTCTCTGATCCTCCACCAACTGAACTAGCTCCATGACCTCTCCCAAGTTACAAGGCCTCAGCACTCTAACTATTGCCCGGATCTCTAGTGTCAGTCACTTCATGAAATTTACATATAACACTATCTCGGGAAGGCGCGATCCAATCGGCTAGCGAAATACTCGAATCTTTCCCGTTATTCCATCACTGAACCATCATATGTCTAGGCGAAGAATTGCTCGTAGAAGTCTCCTCTCCTGCCAGTTTGAAAATATTCTGTCAAACAATTCTTGAACTCCCCCAACTCAGTATGGGTTATCGCATGTCTCTCCACTGGTACCAAGTCAAAGCCTTCCCTTCCAAACATAGGCCATTTGTCGTCAGTCTCTCCTCCTTCATCAACCTATTGACAGTAAAGTACCACCCTGTAGATTCACCTATGTGCATCATCTCCCTCAAAAATAGGCATCTTCAGTTTCCTTACTCTCAGATCTCTTCCGTCAACTCTGCTTTCTCTAAAATTTCTCATTTCCCAAGGGTGTGCTTCCCCCCAATTGTGTCAATCATCTCTCCTATGCTCCCACCCAAACCTTTCACCACAAGCTCACATTCTTCCTTCAAATTCAGCACCCCTTCAATCATATTCAACTCTTTTCCTTTCAAATTCCACACATCTCCGATCATTATCAAGTCATCATCTTTCAAATTCAGTCCCTCTTCTTTTAAATTCAACATCCATCCACTCATGCCCAAACCCCTCACGCCTCTCCGCATACCCTTTACCCGACTCCTCCCTAGGAAGCCTTAGGGGAGGCATTTTTTCTATTTCCTCCAAAATCTCCACATGCATCTTGATATTCCAGACGGCTTAGTTCCTCACTTCCTTGGCTTTCGGCTCCTTCCCTCACCTCTGACGGCGATATTTTTGTTTAATCCTCGAGCACTTTCTTCGACATCTCCTCCAAGATGAAAAATTTCGAATCGAACTTATCATGGATGGCGGAAATATCCTTTTTTATATCACAAACTTGAGTTTAGAGAACTGAAATTTCATATTTGATTTGTCCGATCTCCCCTTCCAATACTTCCACCGTTCTTCCAGCCATGGGAACTTGGATTTAGTTTCCAAAAGTAAAGATAAAAAAACTTTAGCAAATTTGGCCTCCCAAACAACAAAAACAACAAGATCGGAGAGGAAAATGTAGCAAAAATCAACGAGGAAGACTTCTATTTCAGCTCAGGAAATTTCTCTGAAACCAAATTGATAGGAAACACTTGAAGATCTCAAGTGAAACCTACGATCCTGACAAAAACAACGAGAAATCTCCACAAATCTAATGAAAAATCAGATAAAAATAGGAATTTTATTGCAAGAACACAAACTAATGGAAGAAAATATATACAATTTATCCGTTATTCGAGAGGAGGATCTTTCTATCCCAAATCTCTAGACGCCGCTAGAGCCTAAAATCCTAAGAGATCTCAAATTTTAGCTAAATTCAAGATGTCCTAACCCTAGGAAAAAAAAACAATTTAATGCAACAACATCAACAACATCAAGCCTTTATCCCACTACGTGGGGTCGGCAAGAAAAACTATTTAATGCATACAATTTAAAATGAAATCTCTAAACAGTCTCTATATTCAAAATTTCCTCCCAAATCCCTAAGAAATCTTTCCCAAAAAACTTCCTTGAATTCTGCGGTCCGATCGGCATATGCGAGATGCCGATTATTCTGCTTGTTTTATGCCTGAGCTGGTCCCGTGTGGACCGGTCTAACAGTTTTGCTTTCCAGCTTCCATGTTTTTTGGAAATTGTATGATGCTTAGTTAAGTTTTTGAAGTTCTAGCTATGGTTGGTTATTATGTCTAAAATTCAAAACTTGGACGACAATCGTTCAAATTTAAATTGAATCAAAATTGAAATTGGTGACTCCAAGTGACTCCAACTCGAAGATGGCTCTCTTGAAAAATGTTTGATTCCACTAAAAATTGACTTGACATAATGTATATCCTATTATATTAATAATAATCTCAGTTAGTGATAAAAAATTATTTAATAAATTAGTTAATTTTACTCAATATAGAACATTGTTGGCTCTAATCAAAATTGAAAATTCGATTTCAAGTTTAGGCCAACTTTCTCGAATTCAACTCAACATCATCCCAGTTCTAGCATGATGACTCTGACGCTTGAACTGGTGGTTGAACTTTTAGGCTTTCTATCAATTTCCTCTACAGAATAGTCTTTGTTAGGTACTTTTGATTTTGTGCAATACTCCTAACAAATTGAGGCATGCTTTATTAACTTTTTTTTTTTTTAATTTAGCGTCAATATATGTAATTTTCAACGAAGAAGGATCAAGGAGTGCATTAAAGGATGGCGTTCTATTCGGAAGAAGACGGGCAGAGCCGTGGGTATCTTTTTAAGATAGTTCTAATTGGTGATTCTGCTGTTGGCAAGTCAAATTTGCTTGCAAGATTTGCTCGGGATGAGTTCTACACAAACTCCAAGTCTACAATAGGCGTTGAGTTCCAAACTCAGAAGATGGAAATTGATGGGAAGGAGGTGAAAGCTCAGATTTGGGATACGGCTGGTCAGGAACGTTTCAAAGCAGTGACATCAGCATATTACCGTGGTGCCGTTGGAGCTCTGGTGGTTTATGACATAAGCAGGAGCCAGACTTTTGATAGCATCGGCAGATGGCTTAACGAACTGCACAGTAAGAACCATTTTTTTCAATTACAGCATCACCCATCCACAAAGAAAGCGAACCAAACCAAATTAAAAATTCTAATTTTTTTTTCACAAAATCACAACTAATTTTGCAGACAGTCATGGCCGTCTCAAAATGAACCCTTAACAGTATGAGCTTTTCTTTATTTGTTTAGAAAATGCTAACTACCCTAACCTAATAACCACTCAGCTTACTCTGACATGAACGTTGTGACCATCCTGGTGGGTAACAAGACTGATCTGAAAGATGCAAGGGAAGTGAGCACTGAAGATGGCAAGGCTCTCGCCGAAGCGCATGGCCTCTTCTTCATGGAAACCTCTGCCCTCGACAACTCCAATGTCACTGCTGCTTTCCAAACCATCGTCAAAGAAATATATGACATACTAAGTAGAAAGATGTTCCACTCCCAAGAGATGATTACTAAAGATGGGAGTTCACTTGGAAGTGGAAGAGCTGTCATACTAAAAGAAGATAATGACAATGAAGCTGCAGGAATTTCAGGCTTCAGGTGCTGTTCGTTCGGTTGAGACAATCTTCATAACATTTTGCATTCATGCTTTATTTCATTCATTTAACTTGTTTCTACCAGCATTTTGTAAATGGATTGTGTGTTCTTTATTATGAAGGAAACATCTAGATGCAAACATTATGTTGGTTTTTTTCTTTTGTACAAAACATCCAAAAAAATTTATGGTTACATACATAATATGATCATCATAGCATATTTATTAATCTTACTTTTGTTTTTTTCATCTACATTATGGATTCAAGGGTTGATGTATTATATAGCACTCATGAAGATAGTATGGGCAACAAGTAATAAGCTTGTTCCAAATAATAAGATATGGCTTATTTCTAGTGGGGAAAACAAGCTTGAAAAACGGTGAAGCTATATACTGACGAAGTATTTTCAGTAGTTTTTCTAAACTAGTTTTTTAGTATAAATTTTTTGAACTAGAAATTTTTATATTAAAAAGCTGCTCTAGAGATCGGTAAGAAAGTTGTCCAAACAAAGCTTTAGTGAAGCATAATCAATTTCTCCTAATGGGCTACTTACGGATTATGATCTTGAGTTTTTCATGGATGAGATATTCTTATCCATTCAACATTGAGCTTCCAAATGTTTGACGAGTACTTCTTGGAAGATTTTAACTATGATTATGTATGCAAATTATGTTCATGAAAGATCAACAAGTTCACCGTCTATTGTTGGTGTTTGTGATTGTATGAATGTTTCACATGCATAAATAGGTGATACAATGTATGCACATGGTGCGAGTGATAGTGTTTCCATCGATTCTTTAATAGTAAATGATCTATTAAAAATGTCATCCTAAGTTTGTGAGTAACTAAAAACTTGCAAACAAATAAAATACTTTATTTCTTGATATCTCGTAGGGTTAAAATCAACAATTCAAGTAAAGGAGAACACATAGATAACTCTCACTAGCATCATGGTGGAGTTTATCCCCTATTGAATTGCATGTTGCATAATTTTTTAAAAGCAAAGAGGAGTTGAAGTGTGATATATATATATATATATATATATATATATATATATATATATATATATATATATATAACATTCATTTCTCTTTGGATATATGTTCATAGAGATTGCAAGTTGAAAAGTTGGCTAATTCTGGTAAGTTTGATATAATGAGCTTTAAAACTTACCATAATCTTGGATGTAAAATCGACCACCGACAAATTCAATTGTGGCTCATTAGATATATAATCAAAGATAAACTTATAATGTTCAATCTTAATATGACGACAAAAGTGATCATATCATGTGTGAATAGCGATTGCGATATTAATTTATCCTATGAGGAGGCTTGGCAGCATCGTGAGCAAGCTGTCACCTATATTTTAGGCTCCTTCAAAACACAAATTTAAAAATTATCATTTTTTTTTATTATGCTACATAGCAAAGCCCAAGGACAATTGTTGATCAGTAACAATATAGTGAAGGATGTTTCAAGTATTTATATTTTTTCTTTGAGTGTTTACATTCAAAGATTAAATAGTGCATGTCACTCAGTCTTAAATGTTTATTCTGAAATACACCACATTGAGGTATTTCACTTATAATAGTGGTGCAAGATGTCAATACTCATAGTTATCATGAGGCATTTATAGTTGTGGACTCAAAAAATAATGTCATGGTTGTATTTTATGACTAAGCTGAGAGAGTCGTAGACACTATAAATTTTGGTGTTTATTTCTGATAAACACAACAATATTCCCAATATTTTATCAACTATTTTTTAAAAGATAAATCATGAAGCTTGCACTCATCATGTAGAAATAAATATCACGATAAAGTTTAAAAATAATAGTTGTCATGAGGAGTATCACTCGGCTTTTAAGGCTTAAAGAAGAGTAGAGTTTCTCAAGTTTTTCGACAAAATATGTGCTAAGAACTCGGCCATAGCATCTTATCTTAAGAATGAAGTTGGTTTTGAGTGATGGACTTGTTTATTCTTTCATGAAAGTTGATATAACTTTATGGTAATCGGTATTTCAAATATCTTCAACAATATCACAAAGTGTGCATGTTTCTATTTAGTGATTATACTATTAGAGTTTTTTAGGAACACTATGCAAAAATAGCTCTTTAATAGGTGCAATATTACAATGAAAAAAAAAAAGTCAAAGAAGCATTAGGGTAACTCCTCAATAAAGATCAAAGCTTGATCATTTATCTCATTACTCAATTTAAATTATTTGTCCTAGATGATGACCTTAATATTGATGTTAATAGAGAAGACACATACTTAAAGAAAGTTTGATGTTATAGATCCCCTGTGTGAACATATGTTGGCTGTAACTCAAGATCGGATTGTCAATTATTATACCTTATGTTCAATATTATATGCGTATGAAGCATGATTAGGTGTATATCCCATCTAAAAAGAATACACTTGAGAGATTCTAAATGAAATAAAGAGATTTGTCATGTTAGTCGCATTGGTGATGCCTAAGAGTGGTCATCCAAAGAAAATATAAGGCCGCCAAAGTTGGAGAAAGATGCAGTCCAACTATATTATAGTTGTGAGGAATTAAAAGCTATAATTTATTTACTTATAAGGCAAAGTGTTTACCACATTTATAACAATTTTTTGTTCGAAAAAATTATAATTTTTAAATTGATGCCACTGAATGTTTTTTCGATGATATAATGCTTGTCATTTTCATGTATTATGAATATTAGTTGACTCTTTGTTGTTGTTAAATTTAGTCTTTTAATCTCAGTACTATTGTATTAACCTTGAAGCATGATATATTATAAGTTAGTAGACCACATTATGTTATATATATTGTATTTGAACCTTATTCAAACAATATATGAGCATGGCTTAAGCCTTATTTGAACCCAACCCGATCCTTTTGAAACTATGTTCAAACCTAATTATTCAAGCTTTCTTTGATGTCCGACTCAAGTTTGAGCTCTATTCGAAGCTATCTACAAATGGGAGTTCAAATAAGTTTTGATTTTTTCTCAAGTATGGTTTCAAACCTTTTACAACTTTTGTTTGATGCTTTTTTGAATCGATGTTGGTCATAGACAATTTAAATAAATAGTCTGAAAGGCTACAATTAATAAACTATCATTGAGGTATTTGCTCAAATTTTTTTTATGATAGATTGATATTATTAATTACAACTTAAAATAGTTGAGAGATTTTTTAAATGGAAGTAAAATCTTTTTTTCTTTAATGTTTATCTTGAAAAAGAAGTTTATGCGTAACATCCTAATTGTAGAGGATGTGCTTAAAAATCTTAATGTTGAAAGAGGATACATTATGACTTAATGCGAGGGCCTAGCAATTGCAATTTTTTTACTTCAAAACAAATAGTCATGTTCAATGCCATTAATATTATGGGTAAAATATACAAATTGATATATATTCCTCGTTGTTTTGCATGCAAATTATCTTATTTTCATATGAAGTGATGCTTATGTATTAATAAGTTTAAGTCAAGCATGACTTCAGATTTTGAGAAGGAAAACAAGGGACTCGTGACTTCTCCTACTTATATTTACAGACAATGAAAGATGACATTTTTGTGTCACAAGAGGCTTATGCAAGTAAAATTCTCCAAAAATTTAAGATGGATGATTATATATATAATCCATTAGTATCCATGTTGACTATGTTGTAAAGTTATCAAAATATGAAGGAAAAAATGGTGAATCCTACTCTTTATAAAAGCTAGGTTTGAAGCTTGTGGCACTTGACATGCATAAAACCATAATTTTTTTTATGGAGTTGGATTAGTTAGACGACATATAGACGAGACAAATGTGATATATTTGAAAATAATATGGAGGATTCATCATTATTTTTGAGTGATCATCTCTAATGGACTCTTATATAATTTTTTAACAATTTTCGACTTTATTGTTTCACTGGTAGTGACTAAGGAGGAGATATGGATGATTAAAAAATAACATATGATTTATTTTCTAGTTGTGTGATAAGGCATTCACATGACTATCCTAAAATAACATATTGGCATAATATATTGTAACATGATCATCTATAATTCATGCAATTTGATTAAGAAGATAATTCAAAGAAATGCAACTTCCTCAACTTCAAGCTACAAATATCAAAATTTATAAAAAAAATCTTAAATCATGTTTGTCAAAATTTCATTCAACATGAAAGGAGCAAGCAAATAAGCATTTAGCAATTTCATTTGACACTATGTGTGTATATCTTCACCAACCAACTATTCCATATACTCGATGATCCTCATGAAGTGGTGGATTGAATGCAATTGAGTGTGAGGAGGTTCTTGGAAATTTAAAGTTAGTTGCAACTTAGGAATTCTACGTGTCATATATAGAAATGTAAGATTCAGAATTCTAAGCATCAAGTCATTTTATAAATGTATTAAAAATAGATAAAGTCGTGAGCATATCAAATGCCAATCTTATTTTTGGAATGTTGCCATTGAATAATTGTGTCATAACTTCTCATTTAAAATTGTGTTGCATCGATCTAATGGATAGAGCCTATTTATGAATCATTTTGAAATGACATATCAAACTATATGAACATAAATTCTTGTGAAATTTATTTTTATTTATATCATAACTATTATAAGATAATTGATAACATCTTGCTCGTCGTACCTCTATTAAATCTTTAAATGCAAGGCACAAGTTTGCTTGTTTATATGGTGTTGTGTTGATGTGAATGTAAGAGAAATAACATTGTTATACATATAGTGCAATAAAACTAAGACAAATCAAGTTTCACTATCAGAAAATTGTATTATCGCAGCACAAAAATTTGACCTTACCCTGAGGTTTTAACCACTACAAATTTCTTTGCAGTGATACTAAAAACGTTGGGAAAAGATATCTATAGCAACGGTTTTAAAACCGCTACATAAATCCCACTTTTTTGGTAGCGTTTAAATTCATTAAACAATCTTTTTAAATTAATATTAACAAATAAGTTTAAATTTATAAAAAAAAAAAATCTAATAATTTAAAAGTTGACCATGCATGAATTTCACATGCAAATATTTCTTTGAATTTTTTAACCTAAAAAATATTAAAAAAAAAAAAAAAAAAGATTTGGTGATTCATCATTCAATCGACGCCAACTGTAGAGAATTTGGCCATTCATTTAAATGGCTCAAAATTTTCAAAATAAACTAATTTATATCTATCATCATATTGTGGTTGTGATTCCTCTCGACACGTGGCTGGCTGGTTGAATTGTTTTTTGACAACAAAATAATAGGCTTTTTTTATTATTTAATTATCATAAAATTGATGATATTAAACTTTTATTATAACAAAATATTTTATTCCATCAAATATTTGACAAACAATTTAAAGAAATTTGAAAAATAGTTCACGATTAATTATATAAATTTATTTCACTATTGTTTCTTACAATGTTTTATAATTCCTGAATTAAACAAAAATCATTTAATTACATCATTACTGTAAAGTTTGCACCATTTTGTGGAGGTTGATTAGAAATATTTTAAATTAAAATTATTTGTAATGTATTATTTTAGGTTTAGTTTAGAATAGCTTTTTTCCTGCTTTCTAAAACAATTTTTTAGAATAAAATTTTCTTGAACTATAAAAGCAGTAAGAAAGTTGTCCAAACAAAGTCTTACTGAAGCACAACCGATTTCTCCTGATGGGCTACTTACAGATGTATGAATAATCTTGAATTTTTCATGGGTGAGATATTCTTATCCATTCAACATCGAACTTCCAAATGTTTTGCTAGTACTTCTAGCTTGGAAGATTTTAACTATGATTATGTATGCAAATGATGCTGATGAAATATCAATATATAAGTTCAACATCTATTGTTTGTGTTTGTCAATTTGTGATTGTATGAATATTTCACATGCATAAATAGATGGTACAGCGGACGCATAGGGTGCACGTGATAGTGTTTCCATAGTTTCTTAAATAGTAAAGCTTCTACTAAAAATGTCATCCTAAGTTTGTGATTAACTCAAAACTTGCAAACAGCTAAAATATTTTATTTCTTCAAATCTCTTAGGGTTAAAATCAACAATTCAAGTAAAGGAGAACTAATAGGTAACTCTCATTCTTCAAGAGTCAATACCTGAAAGTATATTCAATCCAATGTTTGTTGATTCACTAGCATCATGCTGGAGTTTATCCCCTATTGAATTGCATGTTGCATAATTTTTTGAAAGCAAAGAGGAGTTAAAGTATATAAGCATGGGACATTCATTTCTAGTGAATCGACCACCGGCAAACTCAACTGTGGCTCATTAGATATACAATCAAAGATAAACTTATAATGTACAATCTTAATATGAAGACAAAGATGATCATATCATGTGTCAATAGTGATTGGGATATTAATTTATCTTATGAGGAGGCTTGGCAGCATCGTGAGCAAGCTGTCACCTATATTTTAGAGTCCTTCAAAACACCCTTTTAAAAATTATATATATATATATATATTTTTTATGCTATATAGAAAAGCCAAAGGATAATTGTTGATCATTAACAATATAGTGAAGGATGTTTCAAGTATGTATATTTTTTCTTTGAGTGTTTACGTTCGAAGATTAAATAGTGCATGTCACTCAGACTTAAATGTTGATGAAATATTTTGGAATACACCACATTGAGGTATTTCACTTATAATAGTGGTGCAATATGTCAATACTCATAGTTATCATGTGGCATCTATAGTTGTGGACTCAAAAATAATATTGTTGCGGGCTGAAAGATTCGTAGCAGTAGAGTGAGTAAATTTTTCGTCTTAGCAATGCACGGATACCCAACACGCAAATAGAAAGATAAGAGTAAAACACCAGATATTTTTTTTACGTCGAAAGCCCGAAGAGGGAAAAACCACGGGGCCTTGCCCAGGTGAAAAGATTCCACTAAACTTGAGTGAATTACAAGGGTTGACCCGTCTCTCGCTTTAGAGGCGGTCGAATTACAGTAATTTGGAGAGCTAGTCAAAGGTATGAAGACCGTCGTACGGATGTTCAGCGGCAATCGTCGGCCAGGCAAAGGTCCGGCGGCTGGGAGAAGGTCCGGCGGAAGGCGGCGGCCAGGCGAAGGTTCGACGAAGGTCGGGCTGAAGTCCGGCGATGGGCGGCGGCCGGGCGAAGGTCCGGCGGAAGGCGGCGGCCTGGCGAAGATTCGACGAAGGTCTGGTTGAAGTCCGGCGACGGGTGGCGGCCGGGCGAAGTTTCGGCGGCAAGCGGTGACCGGGCGGTGGTCCGAAAAGGTCGGACTGAAGTCCGGCGGCGGGCGGCTGTCGGGCAGTGGTTCGGCGGCCAGCGGCGGCCGGGTGGTGGTCCGGCGACGGGCGGCAGCCGGGCAGTGGTCTGGCGACGGGCGGCAGCCGGGCGATGGTCGCCGGTGGTGCTAGAGCTCTTGAAGCTTCAGAGCTCTCTCAAATCTCTAGCCTAAGGGTCCCCCTCATGTAGAGAGTGGGGGTCTATTTATAGATTTTCATGAGTGGCACACCCCGTAAATCTAGAGAAGATCCGGGGCAGGTTAAGAGTGTTCCATCGGATGGCTCGTATTGATTCCCTCGATCGTAGAGAGTTTTTCAACTGTTTGAGTGCCTTAACAGTGTCGAAATTCAAAGATCTTGGGCTCGTTGGATTCGTCTCGCTGAGACGCTCGATTTAACTATAAGCATGCCATATTTGGATATCATTTCTTTATACATATAATGCTTTAATCCTTCCAAATGTAGTCTGGGCTCTCGATTCGAACCCATTTGGGCTTGGGTTGGACCAATTTTGGTGCTGTTTGGTTCATCCATTTGAGATGTTCAATTTGACTATAAGTTTTCTGAAATTAGAATTCAGATGATTCCAAATTTAATTTTGAAAAATTTCCAACTTAAATATGCCTTAAGATTCGTGCTTGATCAAGGCAATTTTTGTGGACGTATCAATTCCCCCCCTATTTTTGGACATTGAATCTAATAGTCCAAAAATATATTTGTGATTCTAGCATTTTGCAAAATCAGAGCATTAATTGGAGCACAAATGTCCAAAAAATGTTACTCCAAAAATTTTTTTAAATAGCTCAAAATTTATCTTTTTGAGTATCAAAATTAGCAAAATTGTGTTCGGAACACCAAAAATTTATTCGTTTGACTCAAAAAATTTTGAGCTTTAAAAGTGTTAAGATTGAGTCCGAAATATTGAAAAATAATTTCGTAGACTACAAAACTATTCAAATCGAACTATAGCAATTAATTATAGTTAATATAATTATATATATCATTGCCATAGTCATCATGCCATTATTACATCTGGTTGCATAAGGCCTTAACTATTACATTAATCTAATTATATATATCGTACAGAACTATTACCTTATATATAGTAGTCATATATTAAATAAAAACTATAGAATCACGCCTCAAACGGCAGGAAAAATATTATCATAAATTAATTTAATTAATTAAGATGTTTAATAGCAAAAATACTATTTTTAGCTCCAAAATTTTTTAAAAAATTTTAAAAAATCTCAGAAAAAATCTAGAATTTTTTCTGAAAGGAAACAATTAATTTCTGCATATTTATTTTATTTATAAATGAATCGCTCTTAATTTATTTCCTATTCCATTTTTTCAATAATAGGAAATTATTTATTTTTTTGGGCATTAAAAAATTCTGAAAATACCCCCCTCAGGGGCTAGGTAGAAGGCATCACCTCTCTTTAGCCAGTTCAAAATTTCTCCTACGAAGTTAGGAGAAGTTGGACTGGCTAAAATAAAAAAATTTTGGGCGGCAGCGATCAAGGCCCGGTACTCTTACGCAGGCTCCAGTTCACTCCCATTGGGGGAAAAACTGTCCGGCAAGAGTCTAAATACCGGAGGCGACGATCAAGGCCCGGTACTCTTACGCAAGCTCCAGTTCACTCCCATTGGGGGAAAAAACTGTCCAACAATAGTCTAAATACTGGAGGAGGCGATCAAGGCCCGGTACTCTTACGCAGGCTCCAGTTCACTCCCATTGGGGGAAAACTGTCCAGCAAGAGTCTAAATATCGGAGGCGGCAATCAAGGCCCGGTACTCTTACGCAAGCTCCAGTTCACTCCCAGCGGGAGAAAAACTGTCCGGCAAGAGTTTAAATATCATAGGAGGTGATCAAGGCCCGATACTCTTACGCAGGCTCAAGTTCACTCCCAGCGGGGGAAAAACTATTTGACAAGAGTTTAAATACCGGTGGCGGAGGTGATCAAGATCCGATTGGTGCAGTTTTCCTTTCAACTTCTAGTGAGAAGAAATGTACATATGAATATGTATATATGTAACTCCATTGATACTGAATAAGAAGTTGAGAACTTGTCCTTCGGAGCTAGCTGAATTGTGATTGCATCTTTAAGACATGCTTTGACATTTTCCCCCCCCCCCCCCCCCCCCCCCCCCCCCCCATATTTTTGTGAGGAAATTTTAGACTACTAAACTCTTTGTATAAGTGATAAATTTATCAATCACTTGCATTCTTGGAGTCTTTACAGAAAGAATATTGTTCACTCAAAATATTGTTCGGTGATGTTGACCTTTATAAAAGGGCTCGATAGAATCCACTAAAGATGTGAGATCTATCCGAGGTTGTATGTCGGAGTCTTTGCTCGACGATGTTAACCTGTGTGGAAGAGGTCGAGAGAATCCAACAAGGATGTAAGACCTATCCGAGATTGTATGTCAGAGCCATGCTTGATGACGTTAACCTGTGTTTTATTTTGACTGTGATTTCTGATGAAGTCCGAAATTGTCTAGGCAGTAGAATAAAAGTCTTGTAATATTGTTGTGCATATTCTGTGCTAATTTGGTGATTTGTGAAATTAGGAATTTTTGTGTAAATTCCGTATACTGTCGTTATGCTGCCAAATTTTCGTACGATTTTCTGAAATTGTCCGGATTTGTTCTGAAATGATATGATATGTTTGTGTGCTATGAAAAGGGAGTTATAAGGGGTCAGGATCCTGTGAGATCCTGTCTGTGTCAGGGAAATCTGAAAAATCTGAAAAATCTGAAATGAGCTCTGAAATCTGAAAACAAGTTCTGTTCCGGATCCAATGATTTCTGGTGCTATAAGCGCATCTGTTCTTGTGCCATGAGCACAAATGGAGGCATAAGGGGCCAGAATCTGAGAGATTCTGTCAGTGTCTGGGAAGGGAGGCATAAGGGGCCAGAATCCGTTGAGATTCTGTTAGGGTCAGGGAATTTGTTCTGTTAATTTGTTCTGTTAATCTGTTCTGTTAATCTATTCTGTTAATCTGTTTTGTTACGACTCTGTTCTGCTCTGATTTGATCTGATTCTGATATGATTCTGTTCTGTTCTGATTTGATCTGATCTGATCTGTATGATTCTGTTCTGATTCGATATACAATTCTGTTGATCTGATTTATGTACGGATTTGGTCTGATGTGTTTGATGTGGATTCTGAGGATTTTGATTGGATGTTTGTTGTCTTGCTGAGCTGTTGTAGCTCATCCTTATTTTCTGCATGGTTTTCAGGTTCTGGGAGAGGAAAGGAAGTCTTGGAGTAGGAGTTCTGAGTTCTGAGTTCTGAGTTCAGAGTCTGATCTGTTATAGGTATTTTGGACTTTTGATTTTTGTACAATCATGGCTTTTCTGTTCTATCTTTCTTTCTGTCTGAACGCCATGATCTGTATTTGTATATGATTGAATTTCTGATGAATGAAAAGATAGATGATCTGTTCCGCTGCATTGGATTTTTTTTATAGTAGCTCTGTGTGTGTGTAAATATTTGGAAGAAAGTTCTGAAATAAATTCCAAAGCCAGATCCTGGAATCAGTTCAGTCTGGTTGAGTTTGTCGGCGACCCGATGCGAGCGGAATCCGTCCCGGTCGGGTTGGGTCGTGACAGATTGTGTATTTCTCGAATCACAAAGAAAGAGTTTGATAAAAAAAATTTATCTTTCATAAGAGAAAACAATATCACAATCACGTGAACATCACATTATTGTATTATATAAAACAGTACAATAATTCCCTAGTATGACTTGGGAAAATACAAGTTACAACGTACTCAACACATAAGATCTACGTACGGGCACAATACAACATTTAACTTGGAAGAAAATATTGAAGATATCAAAGTGATACCCTGCTCAACATAAAGAGATAACAAAACAAGTAGTATTACTAATACAAATGCACGAAGTGCGTGATCATTCAATCTCTCCAACCACTTGAATATTATTCAATGGTTATCTATATTATTGATTTTACCCCCCAGCAGAACGAGCTTCCTCTCGGGCATATGATTCTTGAATAAATTGTCGAAGGTAGCCCTGGCAGATAAGTCTTTCAATCTCATCCTTGAGTTGCTTACAGGCTTCGGTAGTGTGACCACGACTACGATGAAAGTGACAGTACTGATCTGAATTTCATGTGTTCGACTTCAAAGGATTAAGCCATTTTAATGTATCTTGATCTCGAACGGCCATCAATACATTTGCTCAAGATGTGTTGAGTGGGGTATACTTCTTCTCCTATCGGGGTTCCCATCGCGATAATGGAGGCCTAGGAGGTATATCATTCTTTCTTTGCTTTTTCTATTGTGAGAATGAATTGTCCATCCCAGATGCACCTTTGCGCTTCTCGTTGATTTGCTTAAACTGCTTCATGTGAGCATTTATAGCTTCATATGCAGAAATTTGTGTCTCCACATGATGGATCAGGTCAGCATATGAATGAACGGTGTCACGTATGAGTGCTGAATAGAAAGAGGCAGGACAAAGACCTCCAAGAAAAACCCCTCGGAGTAATTCAGGGTCTACTCCTGGAACCTGTCGAGCCTCGGTGGAAAACTGCTGAAAATAATCCTTCAACGATTCTCCCTCATTTTGGCTGATCCCGGAGAGGTGGGAAGAATCCTTAACAATTCTTCGATTAGCCACAAACTGTTC
Source organism: Dendrobium huoshanense (assembly GCA_016618105.1). Lineage (NCBI taxonomy): Eukaryota > Viridiplantae > Streptophyta > Magnoliopsida > Asparagales > Orchidaceae > Dendrobium > Dendrobium huoshanense. Next base: position 46,012,506 of record CM028345.1, on the reverse strand, counting down.
AACGAATAGTTTGGCTAATTTGACGAATGAAGGGATTGTTCTGGACTGATGCGAATAGAACCACGTTCGAGCCTGTTCTTTAAGGGTGGCAGAAAAAATCTGGCAAAGGAGTGCATTCGATGCTCGTTGAATATGCATGATGGTTCTGTAGTAGTCGATATGCTCATATGGGTCGGTCGTCCCGTCGTAGGACTCAACGTTTGGCACTTTGAATCCAACCAGAATGGGGTGCTGAAGAACGGCTTCAGTTAGAGGTGATGACTCCTGGAAGTTCCTCTGTCGGAGAGCTCGCCTCACATCTCCTCGGGGGAACTCTTCCCGTACCAATCTTCGCAGTTCGTGACGTAGAGCATTGTGAGGGAGCTCAGCAAGGTGCGGTTGGGCAGAGCCTTCTGGGAGATCCGGAAGAATGTGAGGCTGTCGAGTTGAGGGGGAGGATGTGTAGAACTTGTTGTATCTGCAAGTTCGTTATCCTGTCGTGACTGAGGATGTCTTCCAGCTGGAGGAAGATGAATTTCTGCTCGAAGATGTTCGAATTGAACATCTTCAACCCGTGTTAGATCCTGAGGGAGAAGAATTTTTTCTCGTTGTGCCAATATTGGCTGTCGATTCTCTCGCAGGAGTTGAAGGATCTCATTTTAAGATTCTTCCATCTTGCGGATTCTCTCTTCTAAAGAAGGTCCCGAGGTCCCTTCTCCGGCAGCATTCTGCCCCCCAGGATGAAAAGAGGCAGACATTGGGCGTCTGTGATTTGCAGACAGATTTCTGGATTGGTGGGAGTTGGAGCGAGAAGCTCCAATGATGCGACTACTACGCCTGTTGACCATTGTAGCAATACTTTAAAGTTGTGGGATAGTGTTTCTCACAGACGGCGCCAAACTGTTGCGGGCTGAAAGATTCGTGGCGGTAGAGTGAGTAAACTTTTCGTCTTAGCAATGCACGGATACCCAACACGCAAGCAGAAAGATAAGAGTAAAACACCAGATATTTTTTTACGTGGAAAGCCCGAAGAGGGAAAAACCACGGGGCCTCGCCCAGGTGAAAAGACTCCACTAAACTTGAGTGAATTACAAGGGTTGACCCATCCCTCGCTTTAGAGGCGGTCGAATTACAGTAATTTGGAGAGCTAATCAAAGGAATGAAGTGGTCGTACGGATGTTCGGCGGCAATCGTCGGCCAGGCAAAGGTCCGGCGGCCGGGAGAAGGTCCGGCGGAAGGCATCAAGCCATTTTATAAATATATTAAAAAATAGATAAAGTCGTGGGCATATCAAATGCCAATCTTATTTTTGGAATGTTGCCATTGAATAATTGTGTCATGACTTCTCATTTAAAATTGTATTGCATCGATCTAATGGAGCCTATTTATGAATCATTTTGAAAAGACGTATCAAACTATATGAATATAAACACTCCTCTGAAATTTACTTTTATTTATATCTTAACTATTATTAGATAACTGCTAACATCTCGCTCATCAACCTCTATTAAATATTTAAATGCAAGGCACAAATTTGCTTGTTTATGTATATGGGGTTGTGTTGGTGTGAATTAAAAATAACAATGTTATACATATAGTGTAATAAAACTATGAGAAATCAAATTTAAATTCATTAATTAAACAACTTTTTTTAATTAATATTAACAACTAAGTTTAAATTTAAAAAAAAAAATCTAATAATTTAATAGTTGACGAGGCATGAATTTCACAAGCAAATATTTATTTGAATTGTTTAACCTCAAAAATATATATAACAAAAAAGGAAGATTCGGTGATTGAATAGTCTCATCATTCAATCGACGCCAACTGTAGAGAATTTGGCCATTCATTTAAATGGCTCCAAAAATTCAAAATAAACTAATTGATCTCTCTCATCATATTGTGGTTGTTATTCATTTGCACAGGAACAGCACAGGTGGCTGGTTCAATTGTTATTCCATCAAATATTTGACAAGCAATTGAAAGAAATTTGAAAAATAGTTCACAATTATATAAATTTATTTCACTCTTGTTTCTTACAATTTCATGAATAAATATTTTAAGAGCTCACATTGCCAATGATGGAATTATGTGAGTATAAATAACTAGTGTTTAATACATAATATTATTAAATTTTTATCCCGTCGGGCTTATCTAGGTTGGTGCACGAGCATAGTTGGGAAAACCCCAACTCATGTTTGAATCCCCTCTCATGCGGCGCGACTCCTTAAGTTGCTGATAGGCTAGCCGAGTGATTAGTTAAGCTGTCATACCCCTCCTAAAGTGGTGGCAGCGGGTAGATATTCTGTTCCAAAAAAAAAAAAAATTGCACTATTTTTAAAATTATTAAATAATTTTAATATTTATCATATCAGGATAATTCAACATTATCATTTAATTTTATATTCAATCCAATTTTAACTTTTATGTTCACACAGTCTGCATCACAATTTTGTTCTTTTCTACTTTTAATTCCAAAAAAAAAAAACTTTTAATTAAAATATTATTTAATGGTCATCTAAGAAGCATGCAATGCCATGTGGTCTAATATTGACCTGTAATTAATTAATTAGTGCAATTAATTATGACCAGCATTTATGATTTATCTTTTTTTTATTATTAATATCTCTTTCATGGCTTTTGGGCACATGTGAATCGAATAATTGTATATCTATTCTGATATATCCAAATAAATAGGAAAACGCTAATCATATTTAATGATATAAATTCGGTGAATTATATCTAAGAGGACGACTTAAATGCCTAAAATAAACAGTCTGGATTCCTGACTTTGCTCAGGAGAAAAAAAAAATGCATCATTATAGTTTGATATAGTTTATATCATTATTTAAAAATACTTTCTTTAAATTATTTTGAGATAAATATAACATATGTTTTATAAATAATCAATTGATTTTTATATTATTCTTGATGCATTTTGGAATATTTACGGCGGTATAGATATATAAAGTTTAGCATCTTAATTTTGTACAAAGATTCAGCACACAAACAATTAAAAGAGTTGGATCGAATATTCATAATAGACATGAAGATTTTTATATAAAAAATTCTTAAAAGTTAAAAACCACGAGGTCTAGCCCAGTTTGAATGAATCAACTAGTATTGATATTGATTATAAATAATATTTCTCATCGGAGGAGGATGCTAGCTCAATGTAGCAAATACTAATTATATATAGTGCATTATATAGCAACAGTTCTTAACAAAGTGTTGACATATTTATTTGGTCAGTAGAATTGTAGTCTACAAACAATGATGATTGAAAGTACCATAGTCGACGAGCAACGGTAGTAAGAAGGATCATAGTCGACATGCGACAGTGGTCAAAAGGATTGCAGTCAGTGGGTGATAATGTTTGGGAAGAGTTCCAGTAATAGTCAGAGAACGGGTGAAAGTTCGTCTGCTATCAATGGTCGAGAAGAACTTCGACGGTGTCATCGTTGGATGGAGAGTGCAAAAGAGCTCTCAAGCTTTCTCTCCTCTTCCTCCTCTCCTTCATGTGAAGAATGATGAACTATTTATAATTTTTTGGGAGTAACATCCTCAATAAATATGGAGAAGATCAAGAGCATGTTGAGAGTGTTCCATCAGACAACCCCTATAGATTCCTTCAATCATAGAGCATTTATTCAGCATTTAAGTGCCTTAGAAATTCCATGATTGAGTGATCATGAGTTCATTGGATTTGTCTCATCGAGTCGTTTGATTCAACTATAAGCATGTCATATTTAAAGACCTACCGTGATGCTCGAGGACGAGGAGCCTCCAGTCAACGTGTCGACTACCACGTGTCATGCGTGAAGTATGAAACGCACGAGTTTAAGGAAGACATACAACAAAAACAAGCCTTTATATCACTGTAGGGTCGGCTACATGAATCTTTTTTCTCCATTATGTCATGTTAATAGTTAATTTCTCATTTAAATCTAATAAAGAAATGTCATTTCTAACATTTTCTAACAAAGACTTTTTAGGTTTACATCATGTTTCTTAATATAAGTCAAATCTAATACATCTACTTTTCTAATCGGGTCATCGGAAGGCCGCTGTTTTAAGTGATCAAACCATCTAAGGCAACTCTCTCTAATCTTATTTTCAACTAGAGCTATTGTAACATTTTCACGTATATGCTCATTTTGTATCTTCTCTAAGAGGACATCCATTAACCCACGTGAGCATTCTCACCTCTACAATGCTTAACTTAATATTATGCTTCTTTTTTAATGGCCATTATTAAAAAAGAAGGAAAAAAATTTAAAGTTATTTTTTGTTATAGCTTTAATATTATCTTAATTAGTTGGTAATTATGCAGCCAGTGGGAGCTATGCCCCTAGCAGAAATCTGCTCCTGATTATATCATGCAAGTTTTAAATTTAGATATTACATGAGGCCTAAATTAATATAAAGAATCTTCCATTTAAGAAAATTAAAATACAAATTTAATCGTTCAAACTTCAAACAAAAAATGAAATTATTCACAGTTAGGCGGCTCCGAATTAATTGGGCACGTGGCCAAGATGCCCGGTCGGCCGCCGCCCGTTTAAACGGGGGGAAATTTTGCCATCGTTGTTTTTGAACTAAAAAGCTTGAATTTTTAGAGAGAAACAGAGCGTAGTCAATCGGACCGTTGAGTTTTTTATTTCAAACGATTGACAGATTGACATTGGAGGATTGTCGAGATATGAGGGGTAGTTTGGGCAGAAAACACATAATCTCCTCACATGTGACGCGGGTACTGGGCCCCAAATACCGCTGCCTCCTTGCCAGGCAAAAAGCGTTCCATATGAACACATTAACCAAACTTCTAGAAACCAAAGAAACTCGCCAATCCTTACACGTTTCAGTCTTACTTTATGTACTACACCAACCATTCTCCTTTATAAGCTCCTTACCAGCTGCAAACGAAGAATCACTTTGTAGAAATACAGTTCTCTTCTCTCTCTGTCACAACAAACAAGGAAGCAAACAGGGGGAGGAGGAGGAGGAAAGAGAGAATTTCAATGGACGCCGTTGCGGTGGCTCGTATGGGCAGCTTGAGATCAGGAAGCTCTTCCATTTGGAAAGCAGATGAAATCTTTTCAAGATCGGCACACGAAGAAGATGATGAAGAAGCTCTCAAATGGGCGGCCCTTGAGAAGCTACCTACTTACAGCAGGTTGAGGAAAGGCTTACTTACTATGGCAGAAGGAGGGGGGAAGGAGATTGATATTGAAGATCTTGGATTTGAAGAGAGGAAGGACTTGTTGGAGAGATTGGTCAGAGTTGCAGAGGAGGATAATGAAAAATTTCTGAGGAAGCTTAGAGACAGAATGGATAGGTAATTAATGTTGCTTTATCAATTCTTTAGATTGTTTTCATGCTGTTGATTAATTAATTCTCTTTTGTTTTGTACTCAATTTCAGAGTTGGAATTGAGCTTCCAACTATTGAGGTGAGATATGAGCATCTTAGTATTGAAGCAGAGGCATATGTGGGTAATAGAGGATTGCCAACACTCTTTAATTCCATCATAAATATTTTTGAGGTAATTATTAGAATCTTTCAGCATGCGGATAGTTATGATATTAAATGATCAAGCTTAAGTTAATGTATTGAGGTACTAACCTTGTTTTTTTATTTTGCTCTATGAAGACCGTTGCTAATTGCCTACATATATTACCAAACAAGAAGAAGCCTCTAACTATCCTTCACGATATCAGTGGAATCATCAAGCCTCGAAGGTACAACCAGCATTAATTTCAATTTACATCTAAGGCTTCTTTCTTACAATTTTTTTTTTTTTTTTTTTCTTTTCAAATTGTAACCACGTTGGTATTTGGCAAACAATTTCTCAATTGAGTTTCCGAATGCTCTGTTTCTTAGAATAACTTTTAATGACAGATCTAATCGTACTGTGTTTTAAAGGAGCAATTATGTTTATTAATTTCCTGAGGTTTTACGATTCAATTACATAATAACTTTAAAGTTTTGTTTATTACAATTTTTTTATTGCTTTCTAAAATAATTTTCTAGCAAAAAATTTTTATTAAAAATTTATTTTAAGAAATAATAATAAAGCCATCTCAAAAGAAGCTTTTTTTTTTTTTTTTTTTTGAAACAGTTTTACAACTTTTGAGACAGCCATAATCGCACCAAATAGTCTCTTGTAAAAAAAAATAAATAATAATAATAATAATAAGCTCTTCCATGAGAAAAAATAGTAGCTTATATTTTTTTCTTTTTTCTTTTTGTGAATTGTAGGATGACTTTACTCTTAGGACCCCCTGGTTCTGGAAAAACTACTTTGTTGTTAGCTCTAGCTGGAAAGTTGGATTCAGACGTCAAGGTAACCATTAATTCAGAGCAAATTAATCTAAATCAACACAATTTCTACATATCTATTTTTTTTTTTGTGAAAACAAAATACAGGTATCTGGAAGAGTGACTTACAATGGTCATGGAATGAATGAGTTTGTGCCCCAAAGAACAGCTGCATACATCAGTCAATATGATCTACATATAGGCGAGATGACAGTTCGAGAAACTTTGTCCTTCTCTGCTAGGTGTCAAGGAGTTGGTACTCGTTACGGTAAGCAAAATTTGCGAACTATTCATACATGTCACATAAGTGATTGAATGTGTTTCATCCTGAATTTGAAGAGTATGATCCAAATAAGGTTTAAGTGAGTGATTGTCAGGAGAAAATGGAGGCAGGAATGAATCAAATCTCATAATATAAAGGCGCCTTATAGTGTAGTGGGTTTATTTGCTTTAAAGAATTCACATTTAGATGTGTTTGTAGAACACTTATGATATGAGTGACTATTCAAAAGTTACATGAAAAAGATAAAATCTTGAGGTTATTACAGAATGAGTGATATTTTTTTCTTTTTTTACTGGTTGAAGACATGTTGTCGGAGCTAGCAAGGAGAGAGAAAGCAGCAAATATCAAACCAGATCCCGACATTGATGTTTTCATGAAGGTGAAATTTCCATTCTGTTGTTACTGCAAGTAAAAACTATGTCAGATTTTCTTTTATCATTAGTCAAGCTAATTTTAATAATCTACAGGCAACTTCAATGGAGGGACAAAAGACCAACATTGTTACTGATTACGTTTTAAAGGTATATAATATGCAACAACAATGCAAAATTATGTTAATTCTCTCTCCATGTGATTCAATACTGATTCCATAATGTTGATTGAACATAGATCTTAGGTTTGGATATATGTGCTGATACAATGGTTGGAGATGATATGAGAAGAGGCATTTCTGGAGGACAGAGGAAAAGAGTTACAACAGGTGAAAAAGCAAGAATATGAAATCTCAACTAGTAATCCTCGTACCAATTATCTATCTGCTGATGTGAGTAACTCATTTGGAATTTGTATTACCAATCTATGAGAACAGGTGAGATGATTGTTGGACCAGCAAAAGCTTTGTTTATGGATGAGATATCAACTGGCCTCGATAGCTCGACGACTTACCAGATTGTGAACTCACTAAAGCAATCCATCCATATACTTGACGGCACAGCTGTCATTTCTCTACTTCAGCCCGCACCCGAGACATTCGACCTCTTTGATGATATAATTCTTATATCAGATGGTCAAGTTGTGTATCACGGTCCCCGCGAGCATGTGCTAGAGTTCTTTGAGTCTCTAGGCTTTAAATGCCCAGAGAGAAAAGGTGTTGCTGATTTCTTACAAGAAGTAGGTTCTAAACAACAAATTTGCTTATGATATTTGCACTTTTTGATACAATTGATAAACTTTGGCATCTAACTTTGTAGGTAACATCTAAGAAAGATCAGCAACAATACTGGCAACGTCACAATGAACCTTACAGATTTGTGCCTGTAAGGGAATTTGCTGAAGCATTCCAATCCTTTCATGTTGGAGAGAAACTAATGAATGAGCTTTCTGTCCCATATGATAAGAGCAAGGAACACCCTGCAGCTCTTACAATTTCAAAATATGGTGTTAGCACCAAAGAACTTCTTAAAGCTTGTTTTTCAAGAGAATATTTGCTCATGAAAAGGAATTCATTTGTCTATGGTTTTAGAGGATTTCAGGTGAGTGACAACTTACTCATTTCCTATATATGATTAATGGATTATTAATTACTTGTCCATTCTTACTATGTGCAGCTCATGGTGATGGCAACCATAACAATGACACTCTTTTTAAGGACTAATATGCATAGAGATAATATCTCCCCTGATGGAGGAATTTATATGGGCTCACTCTTCTTCTCAATTATCATGATAATGTTCAATGGTTTCTCTGAGCTTGCATTGACAATTTTGAAGCTCCCTGTCTTCTTCAAACAAAGAGATTATCTCTTTTATCCTGCATGGGCTTATGCAATTCCAACATGGATACTCAAGATTCCTATAACTGTTATGGAAGTTGGTGGCTGGGTATTTCTCTCCTATTATGTCATAGGATATGATCCTAATGTTGGAAGGTGAAGAAAAAAAAAATATATTTCAGTAAAATTTGTTCCTATGACTAGTTTATTTTAGTTTCTTAGTAGCAGTATCTTATTAATCTGACAAAAAACAAAAACCATTTTTCTTGTAGGTTATTTAAACAATTTTTTCTACTACTAGCTGTCAACCAAATGGCCTCAGCTTTATTTCGTTTCATTGCTGCACTGGGGAGAAACTTAATTGTTGCCAATGTTTTTGGATCATTTGCATTGTTGGTGATGATTATTTTGGGAGGATTCATTCTATCACATGGTACATTCTTGTGACTTTTGTCTTTAATTTATGAGATTTTCTTCTGTTTAGGGCTGCTATAATAGGTTGTATAAGTAATTTGTAGAAATATTACAGGGAAAAAAGATTTTTTAACTATTATGTGTATCATACACTTTTATCATTGTGAAAAGGTGGGATAATTATTTTCCTACAGTTAGCATATTTAATTATAAAGCTTCTTCACATCACAAAAAACTTTGATAATGAATTAAATAATAGTTTAAAACTGTCTAAAAAATAAAGCTATAAAATAATTACCCCAACTAAATAAAGCTAGTTTCTCAATTTGATGTTACTCACTTACACAACATTTTTTCACTTGTTACAGATAATGTCAAGAAATGGTGGATATGGGGCTACTGGATCTCACCTCTTATGTATGCCCAGAATGCTATTTCAACAAACGAGTTCCTTGGCCACGCTTGGAGTCATGTAAGTAACATACGTAGTTTTCTAAAGCTAATCAAAATAAGGAAAAATAGAACATTATGCTTCTACTGCACATTAAACTTCAGTAACTATGTGCTTTGGGCATCGTATAAGAGAGGGCAGGAAATGTTAAATCTTGGGAAGTTGTTTTAATCCCTAGGATCAAATTATGACTACAACAAATTTGTGCTTTCACGAAAATAAAAAATATATAAATTAAGCATGATTCCAAAGAAATGCCCATTGTATGAACTAATGCATAAGAAGACAAACACACATATATCAGCATCAAGATTAGAATATGGCTAACCTCTTCTCCATAATTGGAATGTAGATTTTGCCGGAACAAAAAGAAAGCCTAGGGGTACAAGTATTGAAGTCACGTGGAGTCTTTACACAAGCAAAATGGTACTGGATTGGTATTGGTGCATTGCTTGGATACATGTTTGTATTCAATTTTCTTTTCACCGTTGCTCTTTCTTATCTCAAACGTGAGTATCTTCCCACAACTTATCAACATGGACACCTAATACACTCTTAAATCTAGCTGAAGATCATTTTCTCATGTTTGCAGCATTTGGAAAATCCCAGCCAAGCATATCTGAAGAAACACTGAAGGAGAAACAAGCAAATATTACTGGAGAAATGATTGAATCAATGGAAAATAAATCTGAAGGTCTTTCAATCTGACCATCATTTTATGATATTTATCTCTTCTTTCATCATTATTAATAATATATTTGGTACAGGAAGTGCAAACATTAGAGCAGGAAACAATGCAGTTGAATCTCAACAAAACAAGAAAGGAATGGTTCTTCCTTTTACTCCACTCAGCATGACATTTGACAATATAAGATACTCTGTGGACATGCCAGAGGTAATCTAATATGAAGATTAGTGTGGTATATATAATGATGCAAAGATTTCATGCTTTGTTTCCAAATATTGAGAAATTTGTGCTTGCAGGAAATGAAGGCCAAAGGGATTCAAGAAGACCGTTTGGAGCTATTAAAAGGTGTAAGTGGATCTTTCAGACCAGGTGTGCTCACAGCGCTGATGGGCGTTAGTGGGGCTGGTAAGACAACTTTGATGGATGTATTGGCCGGAAGAAAAACTGGAGGATATATAGAAGGAAGCATCATGATAAATGGTTATCCTAAGAAACAGGAAACCTTTGCTCGAGTTTCAGGATATTGTGAACAAAATGATATCCATTCCCCTTATGTGACAGTTTATGAGTCTTTGGTTTATTCAGCATGGCTTCGATTGCCTGCTGAGGTTGGTTCTGAAAAAGGAAAGGTTGGTGACGAAAATTACTTTGTATTCTTAAATTGCTTTTTATCCCAAGCTTTTACAAACTAACATATTAATCTTTTGACATTAGATGTTTATAGAAGAGATAATGGAGCTTGTGGAACTTACTCCATTGAGGGGAGCATTGGTGGGATTGCCAGGAGTAAATGGACTATCAACAGAGCAACGCAAGAGATTGACCATTGCAGTTGAGCTCGTTGCTAATCCAGCTATTATATTCATGGATGAGCCTACATCTGGACTTGATGCCAGAGCCGCTGCTATTGTCATGAGAACAGTAAGGAATACTGTAGACACTGGCAGAACTGTAGTGTGCACAATCCATCAACCTAGCATAGACATATTTGAAGCATTTGATGAGGTTAGATACCAATATTATTATGATTATAATTCTACTGTATAACATATTGTTGAATGAATAGGATTAACATGCCACTCATGGTGATTGCAGCTCTTCCTAATGAAACGCGGTGGAAAAGAGATCTATGTAGGACCATTGGGTCACCATTCTAGTCAACTGATTAGTTACTTTGAGGTAAGGCAATTAGAAGTTAATAATTCATCAATGGTTCTAAAACTATTAGCAAAGAGTAATATTGTGACTTCACTTTGCCAGGGAATTGAAGGAGTAAGCAAAATAAAGGATAGCTATAACCCAGCAACATGGATGTTAGAAGTGACAACAATAGCACAAGAGGAAATACTAGGGGTTGATTTCACTGATGTCTACAAGAATTCTGAATTGTTTCAGTGAGTAGCCTGCGTTCATTTTTTCCAGCAACTAATTTTGTTTTCCTTGACAATATAACTAATACTAATTTCATTCTTCATTACAGGAGGAATAAGGCTTTGATCAAGGAGTTGAGCATACCTCCACCTGGTTCAAATGATCTTTTCTTCCCAACACAGTACTCGCAGACCTTCGTTTCTCAATGCATGGCTAGCCTTTGGAAACAGCATTTGTCATACTGGAGAAATCCACCATACACAGCAGTGCGGTTTTTCTTCACATTGATCATAGCCTTGATATTTGGAACAATTTTTTGGGATCTAGGTGGCAAAAAGTAAGTTAGCAAACCACTTATTAAATTTGCTTTTCTCTCCATCTTTTCAAATTCCAACTCTACATCTATTGCACTATACTAAGTGGTGGAATCACAAAACTCTTGTCCCTAGATTTGAGAAAGATCCTGTATAATATGGATGTATGTCCATAAATTCGCTTGTAATTATATATATTATAGAAATTTTTGTTGGCTTTTTAGCCCCCTCTAATTTAAAATCCTAATTCTAATACTGACTATGCTGATGAACGCCTCACACAGGAGCAAACAACAGGATTTGTTTAATGCAATGGGTTCAATGTATGCTTCTGTTTTGTTTCTTGGAATTTCGAATGCTTCTTCAGTTCAACCTGTGGTGTCTGTCGAGAGAACTGTCTTTTATAGGGAAAGAGCAGCAGGAATGTACTCAGCTTTGCCTTATGCATTTGGACAGGTAATCTCTCTTTCACTAGTTTCATGACAGATTAATCTTGACACCAAAACTTTTTCTTTATCGTCTTACCAATGTTTTTTAATGGATTTGTAGGTTGGAATTGAAATACCTTATGTCTTTATCCAAGCAATCATATATGGGATCATAGTTTATTCAATGATTGGGTTTGAATGGACAGCTGCCAAATTCTTTTGGTATTTGTTCTTCATGTTCTTCACATTCCTATACTTCACGTACTATGGCATGATGGCTGTAGGCTTAACACCCAATTATAACATCGCTTCCATAGTATCTTCAGCATTTTATGGATTGTGGAACCTCTTCTCCGGCTTTATTATTCCACGACCAGTAAGTTCTAATTCATTGTTTTAATGAAATGTTCTATTTAATTAAGGCTTTATTTGGGACGGCTTTCTTTCTGCTTCTTAAAGAAGCTTTTTAATACAAAAATTAAATTTTTTATTCTCGAAACCTGTTTTAAGAAGCAAAAAAAAAAAGTCTCAAACGAAGCCTAAATGAAAGCAGAAATTAAGAACTTTTTATTTTTGCAGAGGATGCCTGTCTGGTGGAGATGGTATTCATGGGCATGCCCGGTTGCATGGACACTATATGGATTGGTAGCTTCACAATTTGGAGATTTACATGAGACATTTGAAAATAGTGATGTTGTCATCTCTCAATTTATAAGAAGCTACTTTGGATTCAAACATGATTTCTTGGGAGTGGTTGCTGTTGTAGTTGTTGGATTCGCAGCACTCTTTGCCTTCCTATTTGGGTTTGCCATTAAAGCATTAAACTTTCAAAGAAGATGAAGGCCTTGATGAAGTAAAGCGAGATGTTCTGCTAGTCATGATTGAAGCTAAAATTTGTTCGTTTGGTATTCTATGAGAAGAAAGGTCTTGTGACCTTGATGTATTTCTTCATTTCATTATGATTTTAGGGAAATGCTAAGGCAAAGTTATTTTTATTTGTAATTATTTTTTGTAGATTATATGATTTTCAATTGTGTGTAAGATATGAAATTAAATTATCATTAGAGTAATATAATTCTCTTTAACAAGTAAACAAATTCTGTGTAACAAGCATTCATTTATGGTAGTCATTTCTAACAACATCTTAACAAGCAAAATTTTAAAGAACCTCACCTTTAATAAATCTCCTGAATACTTTTATTCAAATATTTATGTCATGAAGGCCTTTGATAGTATTGATTGAACAATTTTGCTGCAGAGGCTCCTGAATAAAGTTATTTCTTAGGCCATTTATTAATCCAACATCGGGGACTTATGTTGTTAATTCAAATCTTCTAAGGGCATGAGACAATGATGCCCTCCTTCTCCCTTCACTTTTTTTGTAAAAATTTGGATGAAAATGAAGTGTTTCTTTGCATGTTCCTAAAACCTGTTGTTTATGATTTCACTGTCACCCAAAAAATACAGAACCCCTTCCACAAATTCGACAGCAGGAAGATTGATCCTTGCTTCCATTGAAGTTTGCTAATCCATCAAAGTTTTTGTTTTTTTATATATACTTTTACAGTAGTTACTAGGTTTCCCTTAATGAGTTCTAAAGAGAATTATTTTGAAAACCCAATATTCTTGTTTGCATTCTCTTGAATTGTCCCAGCAGGCAAACTCTAAAAACTATCACCGTCTTCATCCGCATGTCTGTAGGATTCTCAATCAAGTGCATCTTCTTCAAAGATAGCTAACAATCTTCCAGAAGCAACCTGATCAAATGATAACAAAGCTGGATGTGCTTCGTCATAGCATGGAATGCAACATTTTTGGCTAGATGTATATCATTCATGCTGTCTCTATGCAACTTTCCCATTCCTTTGCCACTTGCTAAGTTTTGTGTCAAGAACTTTGCAACCAAATAATCTCCTTGCTAGCCTCGGTGATAGCAATGTACTTGACTTTACTTCTGTGGGTTGAGAGCGCAAACAATTATCTGTAACTTGAAAACCCAACTGACTGCAGTATTTCCCAAAGTGAAGATAACATGTTATGATTTTTCTACCATTAAGATCTCCAGCAAGATCAAAATCAACATAACCCTATAGATCAATTGTTGCACCACTAAAGCAAAGAACTTTGTCAATTGATCCTTCTCAAGTACCTAGTGAAGAGTATCCACTTAACCGCCTCCCAATGAAGTTTGCTTGTGTTGCTCATAAATCAGCTGACTAGACTAGCTCGCATGCATATGCTATATCAGAGCTTGTGCAATCAAGCATACATGAAACTTCCAACTACTGTGCAGATCAATACTCTAGTTATCATGTGGCATCAATAGTTGTGGACTCAAAAAATAATGTCATGACAGTATTTTATGACTAAGCTAAGAGAGTCTATAGACACTACAAATTTTGGTGTTTATTTCTGATAAACACAACAATATTGCCAATACTTTATCAATTATTTTTTTAGAGGTAAACCATGAAGCTTGCACTCATAATTTAGCAATAAATATCATAATAAAGTTTGAAATTAATAGTTATCATGATGAGTATCACTTGGCTTTCAAGACTTAAAGAAGAGTTGAGATTTTCAAGTTCTTCTACAAAATATGTGCTAAGAACTCGGCCATAGCATCTTATCTTAAGAATAAAGTTGGTTTTGACTGATGGACTCATTTATTCTTTCCTGAAAGTTGATATAACTTTATGGTAATTGGTATTTCAAATAACTTCAACAATATCATTAAGAGTGCATGCTTCTGTTTAGTGATTATATTATTAGAGTTTTTTAGGAGCACAATGCAAAAATAGCTCTTTAAAAGGTGCAATATTACAACAGACAAAAAATAAATAACAAAGCAAAAGAAGCATTAGGAAAACTCCTCAATAAAGATCAAAATTTGATCATCTATCCCATTACTCAATTTAAATTATTTGTCCTAGATGATGACTTTAATGTTGATGTTAATAAAGAAGATATATACATAAAGAAAGTTTGATGTTATAGATCCCATGTGTGAACATACGTTGGTTGTAAATCAAGATCGGGTTGTCAATTATTATACCTTATGTTCAATATTAATACACATGAAGCTTGATTAGATGTATATCCAGTCTAAAAAGAAGACACTTGAGAGATTCCAAACAAAATAAAAAAATTTGTCATGTTAGTCGCATTGGTGATACCTAAGAGTGTTCATCCAAAGAAAATAGGAAGCATTCAAAGTTGGAGAAAGATGAAGTCCAACTGAATTATAGCCATGAGGAATTAAAAGTTATAATTGATTTACTCATAAGGCAAAGTGTTTACCACCTTATAACATTTTTTTTGTTGGAACAATTATAACTTTTAAATAGAAGTCACCGAATATTTTTTGATGATATAATGCATGTCATTTTAATGTATTATGAATATTAATTGACTCTTTGTCGTTGCTAAATTTAGGCTTTTACTCTCTATTATATTAACCTTGAAGTTTGATCTATTTTAAGTTACTAGACCACATTATGTTATATCTATTGTATTTGAACCTTATTCAAACAATATATGAGCATGGATTAAACCTTATTCAAACCCTGTATGATCCTTTTTAAACTATGTTTGAACCTAATTATTCAAACTTTCTTTGATGTTCAACTCAAGTTTGAGCTCTATTCGAAGCTATCTACAAATGGGAGTTCAAATAAGTTTTAATTTTTTCCTCAATTATGGTTTCAACTTATACAAATTTTGTTTGATGCTTTTTTGAATCAATGTTGGTCATACACAATTTAAATAAATAGTTCAAAAGACTACAATTAATAACCTATCATTGACGTATTTGCTCAAATTATTTTTATGAAAAAAATATCATATTGATATTATTAATTGCAACTCAAAATCGTTGAAATTTTTTTAAATGGATATAAAATCTTTTTTTTTTCTTTATTGTTTATCTTGAAAAAGAAGTTTATGTGCAACATCCTATATGTAGAGGATGAGCTTGAATAAAAATCTTGATGTTGAAGAGGACACTTTATGACTTAATGCGAGGTCCTAGCAACTGCAATTTTTATTTCAAAACAAATAGTCATATTCAATGTCATTAATATTATGTGTAAAATATGCAAATTGAAATATATTGCTCGTTGCTTTGCATGCAAATTATCTTATTTTCATTTGAAGCAATTCTCATGTATTAATTAGTAAGTTCAAGTCAAGCATGATTTTAGATTTTGAGAAGGAAACATGGGACTCATGACTTCTACTTGAATTTAAAGACAATGAAAGAAGCATTTTTGTGTCACAAGAGGCTTATGCAAGTAAAATTCTTCAAAATTTAAGATGGATGATTATATATAATCCCATTAGTACCCATATTAACTATGTAGTAATGTTATCAAAATATGAAGGAAAAATGGTGAATCCTACTCTTTATAAAATCTAGATTTGAAGCTTGTGATACTTGACATGCATAAACCATATATATATATATATATATATATATATATATATATATATATATATGGAGTTGGATTGGTTAGACGATATATAGAGGATTTGTGATTTATTTGAAAATAACATAGATGATTCATCATTATTTTTTAGGCATCTTCTCTAATGGACTCTTATATACATTTTTAACAATTTTTTGCTTTATTTTTTCACTAATAGTGACTAAGGAGGAGATATGGATGATTAAAAGAATAACATATGATTTATTTTATATGTGTGTGTTAAGACATTCACATGACCATCCCAAAATAGCATATTGGCATAATATGTTGTAAAATGTTCATCTATAATTCATGCAATTTGATTAAGAAGATAATTCAAAGAAATGTAAATTTGGATAGGTCCAGAGAAACTAGGCTATTTTCAACAAGTTTCTATGGAGGATTTTCCTCTCTTTTGTGCCAAATGTAAGCGTCTAGGACATTCATTTGGTGATTGCTGGCCTCCTCTTGATTCTAGTATGGATGTTGTTCCTTCTTTTCTAAACATGATGTTCTGGTTATTGATGATTTGGTCATTCCAGTGGGTGTTGGGGATTTAGGAGATAATGTTCCTATTGATCCTAGTCCCAATGTAGTTGTTCTGCCTCTTGTTATTTATCGCCTGTGAGTCCTGTCGGTAATCATTAGATTTGTGTGGCTTCGTCTCATGTTTCTTTACTTGTTATTCCTCTAGGTGGTGACATTATTGGTGATGTTGGAGTTGGTTTAATTCTTAGTTTGGATGGAACAGTTGTTTCCATTCTATCTAGCCCAATTCATTCTCATGCTACCCCTGTTTCTATTGATGTGGCTTGTTCGGGTGGCTCACCGGTTGTTAATGGTGTTTGTGGTGTCGATGAGGGTGGGGGTTCTCTGTTTGTGGCTCCTGTTAGTGCGGCTTTGTTTGATAATAATTATTGTGTTAATTTTAGAGTGATTCCTACTCATTCTGATGGTGTGGAGCCCTCTAATGCTAACTCTGTTTCTTTAGATGATGGTTGTGATGAGTCCTTGGTTGATTTAGGAGAGGGCGGTGTGGTGCCTCTAGTAGATGTGACTATTTATGTTATTTCGAGTGCTAATATGCTATCCCACCTTACTAGGGATAGTGTTCGGTGGCAATGTGATTGGCTTCATGATGATTTGTCTGTTGGAGGGGAGGATACTTTTGAAAATAATTTGGAAATTGGCTCGCTGGATAATTATGTTAGGCACCATAAAAGGAAATCTAAGAAGAAATGATTTTCTCCGTGGCTAGTTTCGTGATTGTGATTTTTGGCTTTTTTCAGCTTTGGTTGCCGTGGTTGTTTTGGATCTAGACTATAAGGAAGCAGTCTTACTGCATGCACCTTTGATGGCCAGGGTTTGGGTAACCTTGGTGGTCCGGTGTGTTGGTGCTTGTTGGCTTGTTTATGGCATATTTTTTTATCATCCCTAACTGGCCTATCCATGACAACTAGGTGTCGGTCTGAATCTACTTGGATCCGATTTTGATTTTGATTTGCTTCTGATTTGGTCGGTGTTGCCCTCAGATCACTCTTAACCTGTTGCTTTTTGTTCTTTCTTGCTTGTAACCCCCTGATGTGGCCCTGATGTAGTATTGCGGTGTATCATTTGTTTTTAATGTATTTTTTGTTTTGGTAATATATATATATATATATATATATATATAATTCAAAGAAATGCATCTTCCTTAACTTCAAGCTACAAAGATCAAAATTGATAAAAAAAATCTTAAATCATGTTTGTCAAAATTTCATTCAACATGAAAGGAGCAAGCAAATAAGCCTTCGACTATTTCATTCGACGCTATGTGTATTTATCTTCACGAACCAACATTCCACATACTCAATGATCATCATGGAGTGGTGGATTGAATACAATTGAGTGTGAGGAGGTTCTTGGAAATTTAAATTTAGTTGCAACTTAGGAATTCTACATGTCATATATAAATGTAAGATTCGAAATTCTAAGCATCAAGCCATTTTATAAATGTATTAAAAATAGATAAAGTCGTGGGCATATCAAATGCCAATCTTATTTTTGGAATGTTGCCATTGAATAATTGTGTCACGACTTCTCATTTAAAATTGTATTGCATCGATCTAATGGAGCCTATTTATGAATCATTTGAAAAGACGTATCAAATTATATGAAGATAAACACTCCTCTAAAATTTACTTTTATTTATATCTTAACTATTATTAGATAATTGATAACATCTCGTTCGTCAACCTCTATTAAATATTTAAATGCAAGGCACAAGTTTGCTTGTTTATGTATATGGTT
>CM028345.1:45236506-45363733 GCA_016618105.1 Dendrobium huoshanense | reverse complement strand
GCTTGAATTTGGTATTCCCTCTTCCTGCGGGAATTGTAATAATGCTGGCTCTAGGATCCGACGATTGTGCACCATAATTATTATAGGCCATTCGTCGTCCATATTCGTCATTTCTTTAGCCAATTTAGCAAGAGAATCAGCTTTGCCATTTTGGCCTCGGGGAACTTGAGTTAATTTAACAACTGGAATTTGCTTCATAAGATCAAGAACTCGCCGATGATAACAGGCCAACTCGAACTTGGTGATTTTATAAACTCCCAACACTTGATTTACAACAAGTTGAGAATCGCCAAAAATTTGGAGATTTTCGGATTCGGACATCGATTGCAATTCTCCAATCCTGCTATTAAAGGGCTTCATATTCGGCTTCATTGTTTGTCCGAGGTTCAGTCAAGACTGAACGAGAATCTCATTATGCCTCCCTCGGGCGCCACGAATATGAGTCCAATTCCGGCTTGAGCTTTCTCTAGATTTGGAGGCCGAGCACGCTTGATTGACGATGCTCCATCAAAGTACATTTCCCATACTCGTAGCATCTCGTCTTCTTCAACATTCATGATCTGCTCGTCAGGTAGATCGTCGTTGAGCGGAGAATCTGCAGGGATAGGATGTGCAGCGAGAAAGTCTGCCAACACTTGCCCTTTCACTGCCTTTTGAGGGACATATGTGATATCAAATTGCAACAGGAGTATCACTGCCCACCTTGCCAAACGACCTGTCAACGCTGGTCTTGTCATCAAGAATTTCAGCGGATCGATCTTTGATATCAAGGTGATTTTGTGAGATATCATATAATGGCGGAGCTTCTGAACTGCGAAGATCAGGGCCAAGCAATGCTTCTCAATTGGAGAGTAGCGGATCTCTGCTCCTATCAGTCTACGACTGATGTAGTAGAGCGCATTCTCCTTGCCTTCTTCATTATGCTGGGCTAATAGTGCTCCGAGGGACTCTTCTAGTGCTGCCGTATACAGTATAAGAGGCTTCCCGGGGATTGGCGCAACAAGAATGGGAGGATTCAACAGATATCTTTTGATGCTGTCAAATGCTTCTTGGCATTCTTCGTCCCATTTGAATCGGACATCTTTCTTCATCAGCTTTGAAAATGGTTGGCACCTACCCGATAGATTTGATATAAATCTCCGAATGAAAGCCAACTGCCCTTGCAACGAGCGGAGTTGCCGAAGGTTCTTTGGAGGTGGCATCTCCATTATTGCTTTGATCTTATTGGGGTCGACTTCGATGCCTCGATGTCGAACAACGTACCCTAGGAATTTACCTGAGGATACCCCAAATGCACACTTGAGATGGTTCATCTTTAGATCGTATTTTCTGATCCTTTCGAACACAATTCTCAAATCATCAATGTGGTCTTTTCGGCCTATGCTTTTAATGACCAAGTCATCTACATAGCATTCGACCTTCTGATGAATCAAATCATCAAATATACGAGTCATCGCCCGTTGATAAGTGGCACCAGCATTCTTCAAGCCAAAGGGCATGACTGTGTAGCAGAATATGCCTATAGGCGTTCTGAATGATGTATGTCTTTCATCTTCATACGCCATTTTAATCTGATTGTAGCCAGACGATCCGTCCATAAAAGAGAACATATCATAGTTGGAAGTGTTGTCAACTAGAAGTTCTGATACTGGGAGCGGAAAGTCATCTTTCGGGCATGCCTTATTGAGGTCCCTGAAGTCGATGCAGATACGAATCTGGCCATTCTTCTTCTTTACAGGGACGATATTGGCGATCCAGTCGGCATATTTTTCTTCTCGGATGAAGCCTGCTTCTATGAGCTTCTTCGTTTCTGCAATCACCTGCTCTTCAATCTCCAATCTCATTCTCCTTGGAGCTTGCTTGACGGTTACTGCATCAGACTTGATGGCCAATTTGTGAACTACCACATTAGGGGATAAGCCAGGCATCTCAGCATATGTCCAGGCAAAGCAGTCCCTGAATTCACATAGTAGCTCTTTTATTTCTTCTATTTGATCTTCTGGTAGAAGAGAGCTAATGAAGGTTGGGCGAGGGTCCTCCTCAGTTCCCAAGTTGACTTCTTTGAGCTCGTCCATCGTAGCAGCTTGTCCACCATCTTCCAGTTCTTCTGGTGCAGGCTCAGCTTCTACGGGTTTATCATCATAATCATCAGCTTCACATACTTCATCATAATCATCATCAGATTTGATTTCTCCGCATGTGATTGCTTGACAAGTCTCTTTCTGGAGGAATTTTCGTTTGATGAACCCGATGCCTTTATATGCATCTATATCCTTTCGTCGTAATAGACGCGGACTTCTCCCATACCAGAGGTCCAAGCTTGTACGAAGCTGTCGTTTGGTAGTAGGAATATTGATTTGCTTTCGTAGCATTCTTTGAATATTTTTTGTATTGAATTTGGGTAGCCTCGTAGGAAATAATTCCTCGGAGTCGAGGAGCATGCAATCCCAGTCATGATTCTCTTCTTCATGAACTCCCGTAGAATATAGCACATTCTTTGGCACAATCCCATTTTTGCGGGGAGGCAGATAAAGAGTAGAGAGTTCTTCAATTTTATGAACCTCGCGCGAAATGATTTCCTTGAAATGTTGCAAGGGAACACGTGTGACTACGAGTACGCTGTCTGAAATCAACAGACTGTCTATTCTTCTGGAGAACACACTCTGCACTGAGTTCATGTAGATTGAGTCGTAGTCACAATCATCATTTGAAAATTCAATCTGCCTACTCCATTCATCCATGGACTGGCATACTTTTCTAGATTTGGCAGGAGTAACATCATCTTCATCTGTGTCGCTTCCAAGATGAGGTACATTCTTCTTTTCTTTATGAATGGTTGGTGATTTGGGAAGAGTTGGCATTGCTTTCTTTCTTCCTACACGCTTCTTCTCATCTTCTTGCTTGGGTTTCTTTGCAGCCTTAGAATTTGATGCTCTAGCCTCAAGAGAACTTGACGACTTTTGCTTCTTTGGCATGAAGTACTTAGCATCTTCATAAACTGTTACTTCATGTACTGCAAATGGCTGAATATCACCAGAGATCCTGAATTCTTCTCCTTCTCTGAGATACTTCATGCACTGGTGTAATGTTGAAGGGACAACGCCGTATTCATGCAGCCAGGGGCGACCCAATAACGCCTTGAACGAAGTGTCCGCATCAATTACATGAAATTTGGCTTCTGTATGGAGTTCCCCAAATACGAGAGGAAGCATAAACGAACCAAGGGTTTTCTGCCCTTTCTCGTTGAAGCCATGCACCATCAGTTTGTCTTGCCCAAGATGCTCCACATCGAGGTAGAGGGATCTCAGTGCCTTAAGGCTCATAAGATTTACGGAAGATCCGGGATCAATCAAAATCCGACCGATCATCATACCATCACTCTCTGCTGTAACATACAGAGGGCGGTTGTGGTCAGCTGTTCCAAGCAGCATATCATCCTCAGCAAAGGTGATGAGGGGCTCATTTCGAGCTTGCAAGACTTCAGTCAAGTTGCGCTCAGCAAAATATGCCTCATATCTTTCGGGGTCCTTAAGAGCTTGGATCAAAGTTTCTCCCGAAGGTCTTTAGACATCAAGTAAGGGCATCATATATGCTGAGTTGTGCTGGGATCTTCCTTAAGTGGGATAAGATATTGTAATCTATCCCCTTGGACAAAGTATTATTTTTCTTGGGATCTTCGAGGATAATATCTTCATTGATAATTATCTCTTTTCCCTTATCTTTATTAGGAGTCCCTTTCTTTGGTGGAGGCGGCAGTACCTTGCCACTTCTCAACTGTACTTGGGCCACCTCATCTGATTCAGACTTGTTTGACGTAGCGTGCTCTTCAGAGTCAGCCATTGTTGTGTCTGGGGATTCATCTGTAGACTCGGAATCGTCTCCCAACTTCACTTGTTTCATTTGCGATGCTACGCTTGGATCTGAATCTTCATCATCTGGAAAACATAGATCTTCTGAACTGAATTCCATTGATGATACCATTAGGCAGAATTCAGGGGCCGCTTCTTCAGCGTATTTCTCCCTTTCTGCTATTTTTAATGTTGCTGAGATGACTCGGCATATTTCCATAGGAAGAGATTCATCATCAGCTTCTTCTTCATTTTCATCTATTTTAAGCTCTTTCATAAAATCACTGAGCTTAATAGGCCTCCTGACAGTCTGGTAATATTCACCTAAACTATCAATAGCCTTTTGAGTTGCAGTCTTCTTCGCCATAGGCTTCTTCAACTTGGCTTTCTTCTTAGAAGACTTCGTCTTTGCATTGCCAGACTTTGACGAGCTAGCTTGGACAGGTTGCTGTTTAGAAGTGGATGCATTGGACGCAGGCAACCATTTTAGATTCAGCACCGGCTCAGTAGGAGACTTCCACTTGACACCTGGAACTCCTTCTAGCTGTTTCAACATTTTTGTTGTCTTCTTGGAGACCACAGTCTCCCATTGTTCACCTTGAATAGGTTCTTTCATTTTTTCTTTAAGCGGGAGTACGGAAGAGGACGTGACTACCCGGGTGGATTCTTTTCTGGGACGAACCAACACATTATCTGATAATGTCAGTTCTCCCCTCTTGTACATCTTTTCTAACCAATCTTTGAAGACATAACAATCTTCAATTGGATGGCTAACTACCCGATGATATGGGCAGTAGTTTGGGTCGCCATTGTGTTTGGACTCTTCAGGTCTTTTGCATTCTGGCAATTCTCCAGACCGTTCTTGAGTGCTTGTCGGAACAATTTGGCAACACTTTCCCTCTTGAACGAATATTCTTTATTCATTTTCTCCTTGAGAGAGGGGAACGTTCTATCACCAGTTCCCGTGGGTTGCTTCTGGCGCTCTCCTCCACTAGGAAAGGCTCGAGGTTTGTCGTTTCCTCCAAGTACCAGTTTTGGCTGAGGATTTGAATTGTAAGCCTGTTTTGACTTTTCTTCATATTGCATAGGCTGTTTTCCTTTATCCACATTATACACTGCCCGTTTACCTTTATCAGATCTGGGAGGAAATGCAGAGTAGACATCATTCTTTCTGGCATCAGGAGCTTTAGCCTTTTTAGGTCTGTCAGGGAGGCTTTCAGATTTTGATAAGTTTAACTTTTCAAACTTAGCCACCCTATCCAATAGATCTTGGAAGGTAGTGATAGAAGCCATGCATAAGAAGGGTTGCATTTTATCATCAATGTTCCCCATCAACAGTTGAACTGCATGTTCTTCTTCTAATTGCTGTTCGCACTTCATGCTGAGATTGCGCCAGCGTGTTATATACCTCGTCACTGATTCATCTTTCCTCCTTTTATCAAGGGCGAGATCAGCAATGGTGGTCTTCTCTGTTGCACTGGCGAATCTTTTCACGAACAAGGCCTCCAACTCCGCAAAGGTCTTCAGTGAATCATTTGGCAACTCGGCGTACCATTCAAAAGCAGTTCCACTCAAGCTGCTCACGAATTGCCTGAATAGCAGAGCATCATTACCTCCTGTATTTCCACAGGTTGCTTTGAATTGTGCTAGGTGTTGTTTGGGATTTTTATTGCCATCGAAGATATTGAACTTCGGCACAGAATATCCCTTTGGATACGGCACCTGATCGTACTCTGCTGGGTACGGGCGACCTTTTCCTACCAACTTCTCTGCCTGTTCAGCAGCTATAATGGCCTTAATCTTTTCGCTAATTAAGCCATCAAGCTGTGATGCAGTTACGGGTTCAGAGACACTCGCCACATTTTGTGGAGTACGCTGGCGGGCAGGATCATCATTCTTATCGCCACCTTCAGGTACACCTTTCACTCCTGAGGCTTGAGGCGCTTGAGGATTTTGAGGATTAGCAGATTGGTTGACAGGCTGAGCTGGTGCAGGACCCACAGAAGTGGTTTTTTGCATCATTTCCATCATAGCTGTCATCTGAGTCATCATCTCAGTCATTTTATCATTTAACTGAGAGATTTCTCTGTCTTTTGCTCTCATCTGCCGCCTCATTTGTCGTCGCATATCTGCGAGTGTAATATTTTCAGCAGTGAAGGGGTTTTCTCCGACCTCTTCTTCTTCCTCATCTCCTTCTTCTGAGGAGCGAGCACTTCGGCTGGCAATGGATCTAGCCCTGTGGCGACGTCGATAAGTACGTACGCGTGGCTGTGATTGTTGGTCTTCTTCATCACCATCATCTTCCTCTTCAATATCGGCGTGACTGACCATACGAACCACTTCAATTTCCATAGTATCTTCATCACCATAGTCTTCTTCATCTTTTTGCACCTGAATTTCTGAGCGGCGGCGCCACTGAATTTCAGGTTCTTGACTTGGAATGAGTATTTCTTCGACCCGTGGACTACGATCGAAGTGAACTTCCTCTTTGGTTGAAGTAGGAGAATGGCGGGATCTCCTGGAAGACTCTCCAGGATGTCGACCGTCGTTATAATTATCGTCATTATGGGCCTTCTTTTGGACCCATTTCTGACGAGTTCTGTTAGTAGGGGCGGATCTCCGGGAGACAGCTCCGGATGTCACGCCTGATCTATCTTTTTCTTCAAAGATATTTTCTTTTCGAGGCTTCGACCTCCATATTTGTTTGCCCTTCCACCGGGACCTTTCGGCGGCGGATCCCCGAACATATGGTTCAGGTGTCACGCCCCGATGCTCACCGCGTGGAGCTTGTTGTTGGGAATCTCTTCTTTCAACTATCACATCAGATGATAGTCTATCTCTAGGAGGAGTTCTTCGGGCCTCAACAATCAGTGGCCTCTTAAACTTCTTTTTCATTAAGCCCTTCTCCTTGACTGTCTTCAGTACACGGTGTACCCGGGCAGACAGACGTTCGGGCTCTCTTATCTTCTGAGGGGCTGGAACTTCAGGTCGACGCTCCCAGAAGGATTGCTTAAGCTCACCAGATGAGCTATTTCTTTTAATCCACTTTAGGTTAGAAAACCTGTTCTGAGTGGGAATATTGACTTCTGATTCTTGTGCTGACAGATTGGAGGGATGGACTGGTACAGGTAACTGCTGAGCTCGCAGCTCTACATTTCTCTTCCTCCTATGCCTCCTTGTAAGCCTTCCTCCAGATGAAGAAGCTTCATTATCATACCTCCCAGGTGCAACAGTCTCTCTGGGCAGGGCGGTGGTGTTTGCAGTCACCACAGAGATCTTTCTTCCAGTGACAACCCTCTTTGCAGTAAGGGCCTCAGATTGGGATAGTCTTTCAAAGACAGAAGTTCTTCCTTGAGCAGTACCTCTGGCAGCAGTCCTTTCAGAGTGGGACCTTCCAGAAGGTTCTTCAGAGTTTACGCCGTACACAGGAACGGCTGCAGCCCTTGCAGAAGCTGCTGAGAATTCGAGCCCACCAAAGTGAATGGTGGCTCCAGTATTTCCAGTCTCTATGACAGCATTTGCCAGTTGAATTTTGGCTCCTCGTCCCAGTTGGACGGTCATTGGTGTGTCCTGCATTTCCATTCTACACAAATGAAAGGCTGGGATTAGTGATCAGAATTAATACATCATCACCCCACATTTTCATAAAACAGGAATAATACAGGACGAATGGTAGAAGCAGGAAAGTTAGCATGGAATTGAAAACCCTGCTAAACAAATTTCCATTGATCTTATTTAAAAGATTCACTTTTAGGAAATTTGCTTGCTACTGTCGGGACCTTTCAGTGATGGATCTTTGGATATAAGAACCAAATGTCACATCCTGATGTTCACCGTATAGAGCTCAGTATAGATTAGCTGCTACTATAGCGTATAAGTGACTAGCCAGAGATGAAAAGAGAAACCATTCCCCAGCGGAGTCGCCAGAAATCTGTGGGCGACTCCGATTGTTGGCTTTTGGCTCTATCGGGACCTTTCAGTGATGGATCTTTGGATACAGGAACCAAATATCACATCCTGATGTTCACCGTATAGAGCATAGCATTTTGGCTGCTACTATAACATTTATATGACTAGCCAGAGATGGAAAGAGAAACCATTCCCCAGCGGAGTCGCCAGAAATCTGGGGGCGACTCCGATTGTTGGCTTTTGGCTCTATCGGGACCTTTCAGTGATGGATCTTTGGATACAGGAACCAAATGTCACATCCTGATGTTCACCGTATAGAGCATATCACCATAAAATTTTTTTTTTGGCTGCTACTATGACATTTATATGACTAGCCAGAGATGGAAAGAGAAACCATTCCCCAGCGGAGTCGCCAGAAATCTGTGGGCTCCGAAAATTCGGCCCCGGCCTCCGCATCGCTGCTTTTTCTTTTTCATTCGGCGAGGGAGTTTTAACGAACTAAGTTCCGGGGCAAATTTTGGAAGGCAGATGGGTTTGTAGATAAGACACTACCCAGAGATTTCGCCCTCATTTTGTGAGGACTTTATGATCTGAGTTCTGGTTTCATATAGGCGCAAGCCCCTATAGTTAATTACCCCTCCCAATCACGGGAGAGAACTTTCGATTAAGGCTAGTCGTTGATCAGATACGTATAGAATACGTGTTATCTGGCATATAGCAGCAGCAATGGGTTTAGGTATTGAAAATTGGATTTGGATTTGAGAATTTGGGAAGTTTATATTTAAAATAGAAATTGCACCCTCTAGCACTTAAAGCGGATGGTGGGGGAATGGATGATGGACCCGATCAAGATCCCATGGTTCCGTCATCCCGGGCCATCGTGGTCCCTGGTCTACTTAGTCAGAGGAGGTAGTCGACCCAACCTGACAGAAGGATCCTTGTCGGCAGCCATGGGTTGCTTCGTCCAAGGGGACCTTGTAGACCGGGGTTGAATGTTTGTCTAAGGGGACAAATTTGAATCCACCTTAGCTTACAGAGGGCTTTGTGCCCTATCGATCATATCCTATTGATTCATATCTCAAGGATTTGATGTCAGTAAGGAGCGTATTGGCTCTGGCCATAACCGAGATATCGTGGTGCCATTTGGCGGCGAAACCACGCGGTTCAGAGGGCCCCGGGTCGTCGTAACCGTTTATCCTGCGGTGGCCATTTAGCGGCAGACCGCCGGTTAGAGGACACGTACCACGTCCTTACTGGCAGGAGATTGTTTGAGAATGGATCCTAGTGATATTTTCGACTAGGCATTTTAGCTCTTTTGTGAGCTGAAGTAAATTTTGATTTGTCCACCCCGGCAGACTGTTGCGGAGGGTGGATGAATTTTGCTTTGAGCGATTGATGGATTGATTTCAGATTTTAAATATCTGGGCTTTGGGATTTGTGGAGCTTTGGATTTTGATTGGACTTTTTGGGAGGCATTTGAGAATGCCTGAAATTAACCCCTCCGGTTGAGATCATCATTCAACACGGCCATCATCGGGGTGACCTCCAGGTCACTTGAAAAATATTTGGATTTTATAGAAGTTTGAGGGCATTTTGAAATATATTGTGGACCCCTCCGGTTGAAATAAGCAATCAACACGGCCATCATCGGGGTGTTTAGGGATCATTTCCATTTGATTGAACCTTGTCGACCCTATCAACTTATCGATAGGGGATCGGGTTTCATAGGCTTTGTGCCTTTGTTCATGAATTTTCTTGATTTTAGGCATTGAAGGCCTAAAAAGAATGTATTTAGACAAATACACCGGTCGCTACAACCGTGTATCTATTTGATAGTTCGAACCCTGTCGACTTCTATTGATCCGTATAGAAGGATCGGATTCGAACTTGAATTCACTTGTTTTCCCGCGCAGCATCCCTAGACGTCACGTGTGTACCAATAACACGCTCGCCGGGGCCCATGCGGATTTTATAATTTCTTTTACCCCTTTTAGTGTACCTATGTGTATACAATTTATGGTGCACATGGGGGGTATTTTTGGAATATATTGTGTACCCCTCCGGTTGAAATAAGCAATCAACACGGCCATCATCGGGGTGTTTAGGGATCATTTCCATTTGATTGAACCTTGTCGACCCTATCAACTTATCGATAGGGGATCGGGTTTCATAGGCTTTGTGCCTTTTGTTCCTGAACTTTCTTTGTTGAAGGCCTTAAGGGCCAAATATGAATGTTGTGGACGCCTTCTGTCTGCTTGTATACGTGTTGCAGATCCGGTGGCGTTGGGTTGTAGATCATAGACGCCTTCTGTCTGCTTGTATCAGTGTTGCAGATCCGGTGGCGTGGCGTTGTAGATTGTAGACGCCTTCTGTCTGCTTGTATAAGTGTTGCAGATCCGGTGGCGATGCGTTGTAGATTGTAGACGCCTTCTGTCTGCTTGTATATGTGTTGCAGATCCGGTGGCGATGCGTTGTAGATTGTAGACGCCTTCTGTCTGCTTGTATAAGTGTTGCAGATCCGGTGGCGTTGGGTTGTAGATCATAGACGCCTTCTGTCTGCTTGTATCAGTGTTGCAGATCCGGTGGCGATGCGTTGTAGATTGTAGACGCCTTCTGTCTGCTTGTATAAGTGTTGCAGATCCGGTGGCGATGCGTTGTAGATTGTAGACGCCTTCTGTCTGCTTGTATATGTGTTGCAGATCCGGTGGCGATGCGTTGTAGATTGTAGACGCCTTCTGTCTGCTTGTATAAGTGTTGCAGATCCGGTGGCGTTGCGTTGTAGATTGTAGACGCCTTCTGTCTGCTTGTATAAGTGTTGCAGATCCGGTGGCGTTGGGTTGTAGATCATAGACGCCTTCTGTCTGCTTGTATCAGTGTTGCAGATCCGGTGGCGTTAAATTTTGATGTCGACCCCTCCTTTCTCAATCACCGGGGATGGGTGTTTCTGAACTTTGGAGTATTGGACTTGATATTGACTCCCCCTTTCTCATTCACCGGGGAAGGTTTTTTCTTTTGAACTTTGAAGTCCACTGATTATTACTTTGCTTTGAAAAGATCTCCTTTCGAGATCTTTAATGTAATGGACTTTTTCGTACATTGGGTTGTCGTTGTACTCAGTGTACTTATAGATTTTGATCACCACTGTCGTAGGTGATATATATACTTGTGTCCACAGTGGTTCGTCATACTTACGATGTACACACTGTTGTTATCCACAAGTGGTTCGTGCTTATTTGAAAGGACCCGTGGTATTTGCTACGAGCTCCTGGAACTGTTCGTAGGAGATGTACTTGTGTTCACAGTGTTTCATTGTACATACGACACGCACACTGTTGTTAACCACAAGTATTCATTTGCTGGAGATCAGTTGTATCCGCTACGGCCTCCTATTAGTATTCGTAGGAGAGCCCTTGCTTTTATATTGAAACCACCTTTCACCAATCTCAGGTGGGTTTGTTGGGTTGCATTTGTTTGTGGGAAGGCGGATCATTCATCATTGGTCTCCCGTATCGCCATCTCAATCAACAGGCGAATTTGCTAGTGTTGGAGAGTGGTTTCGGGTGCATGTAGGAATTTCCTCAGGGACACCAATGCTTGTATGTGTTTGGATCGAATTTAGTTTCATTCTTGCAGGTACGGTGCTCCCTGATTTTGTAGAGACTGTTGTAGGATTTAAGTTCTTTCCGATACATTACTTACTTGCATGCATTGAGATCTTGTGTGTTGTTCTTGGAAGTCAAACTCATTGTTCAGTCTTCTGAAACCTTGTTCGATTCATGTTAGAGTTTACTCCAACTGAGCTTGAGTTCTATGTTCGAGGTCCCATGATGTCCAGTTTGAGTCTTCGAGTTCAAGTACAGTCCCCTGTTCGCAAATTAAGTGCAAATCCTTGTTCAGAGTCTTCTGAAGTTCTTTGCACGTTCATTTGAATGTTCAAGTTGACTTGAGTTTGACTCCAACTTTGATTTTGTTCATTTCATTTGAATTTGGTCTTTATTAGTCATTTGAATTTTGTTCAGGTCCTCTGCACATGTTCAATCAAGTTCAACGGTCCACAAGTCCATAGTTTATTGGAGTTCAACTTTGTTCTCTTGAGTTCAAAACAGGTCCCGAGTAGAGTAAATGTTTTACCGGAAATTTCGGCAGCCTTCCGGCGTCTCCCCCGTTTAGGGGAAAACTACGAGAAAACTGGGCCTTTCCCACCACGCTAAGAAAAGCGTGCATGGTAGATGCCCTCTTTCGAGGACACCGTGGCCGTGTAATTTTTCGATCCCCCACCACGCTAAGAAAAGCGTGCATGGGTATTTTTGTTTGTAGAAAAGTATTTTTTTATTTTTTTTGAAAATATTTTGCAAGCAGAAAGGCAGTTATTTCCCCGCAAGCGGGTACTTAAGGGTATCCCCGCTTCGTCGCGCGCATCGCACCGGGATCCCTTCCCACCACGCTAAGAAAAGCGTGCATAGGCGGGGTTTCCAAGGCGATACGAACTTCGAAGAAGGAATTTGTGTGATTACCCGCTTCGTCGCAAGCGTCGGGACGCACTCCCTCCCACCACGCTAAGAAAAGCATGCATGGGTGGTTGTTTTGTCTCGACGCATGCGTTGAAACAGGTTCTCAAAGTTTTAGGGTTTAGAGTGATTTTATACCTTGGCGGTCGGCGGACCGGCGGATCGGAGGTGGCTTGTGGATCGAGGCGGGAAGAGGCATGCTTCTTTTTTGTTAATCTTAATTAATTATAATTAATAATAATTAAATTTAATTAATTATAATTAATTATAATTAAAAATAATTAATTAAAAATATCATAATTAATTATGATTAAATTTAATTAATCATAATTAATTTAAAGTTATTTTTAATTAATTATAATTAAAAATAATTAAGTTATAATTAACTTAATTAATTAAAATTAATTTCTATTAATTAAAATTAATATAAAAAATTTTTTTTTTTTTTTTTTTTTTTTTTTTTTTTTTTTTTTTTTTATGGGATTAGGCCGAAGAAGCCTGCCAAAGGGAGAAAGTTACCCGCACGGCCAGCGAGCTCCTCTGCTTGCTTCCGATCAAAATGCCGTGACTTCCGATCCAAACGGAAGGGAAGGTCGTAGAAGGAGCAAAGTCCGACAGCCACGAAGAAGCCGCCGAAGGGGAGAAGGTTAGCTTCACAGCGAGCGAATCCCGTCGCTGCTTCCGATCAAACAGTCGTAACTTCTGATCCTACCGGAAGGGAAAGCCGTCGCTGGAGCGAAGTCGATCAACGACGAAGGAGTCGAAGTCGATCAGCCAAGGAGGAGTCGGGTAAGGAGAGGACCGCTCTCTCTCTCTCTCTCTCTCGACGGACGGGATTCGGCCGAAGAAGAGCCCGGGAGGAAGAAAGTTGTCTTCACAGCCGGCTGCTCCCGAGTTGCTGCCGATCGAAATGCCGTGACTTCCGATCCAGAGGGGAAGGGAAAGTCGCTCAAGGAGCAAAGCCGAACAACATAAAGGGAGGGAGGATCGGGAGAGAGAGCTGGAGCGGGATCGCGAGAGGAGGAAAAGTGCGAATGAGAGCCATTCGCCCTCGTTTTAACGACGCAAAGTCGTGCGGCCTCGACGTGCGAAGAAATGACGTCGAGTCGTGCGAGGTATGGCGACGATAGAGGCAGTCGTGCGAGGCGCGACGTGGGGCTGCAGGGAGTAGGTAAGATTTGGATTTTCTCTTTTTTTTTTTTTTTATACAGCAGGTCAACAGAAACGCAAGGGTGCCAAAAACTCATTGTTTGCCATTTAAAAACCAGACGTCGTCCAGTACGATGAAATAGTCCCAAGATAAAATGTTAAAAATTTGTATATTGATCGTACAGGATGATTTGGAGATCATACAGTACAATTAATTCAATTATTTAGTGATTGTACAGGATGATTTTCGCAATGATTGAAAATCGTCTCTGCCTATCTTCCAGTATGATTGACATCAAACTGTACTATTAGTTCAAAATCAAGGTTTCGTCCAGGACGATCTCTGGGACGACCGTTTTTCGTCTTTGCCAATCATACAGGACGAACAACATCGTACAGTATGATCAACCATATTAATTAAACTTTAATTTGATTGACTAATCACAGGGATTACATTAAGTTCTCAAATATCGTACTATATGAACGTCATCGTAAATATGAACGTCATCGTACAGTATGATCAATTTAAAAATCGAAAGTTAAAATACTTAATTCTGATTGGTGGCTAGGGTTTATGTTTTAAACGGATCGTACAGTACGATTAGTTCAAATATATTGATTACAAAAGTTGTCGTTTTAAATAGTTTCAAAAACAACTAGTAGTACGATATGCTCTGGATCGTACGGTACAATTACTTCAAATCTTTAAAACTTATTTTTTCACTCACCTATGTGTGTGCACGGTCGTCAAAATAGCATACACCTTTTACATGAGTTTGACTAAAAAAAGTTCAAAATTATAGACTCTTGCAAACCATGTTCTTATTCTACCCAAACTTAAGCACTGAATCTTCTTGCATCATGTATGACGTACTTGAAATGTTAGTACATAGAAAAACATATATGCAATACAAAATGGTAGGAAAAATGAAAGTACAATAAATATTTGTTATCATAAAAATCATAAGCTCCGAATCCCGAATTGCAACAGCCCGTATAACAAGTCTTACGACTTCTATAACAGGTTGTCAAGGTGAACTTAGGTTAGCGGGGGTTTAGCAGTGGATACTTAGTTCTATGCTTTTCACCACTTTGACACATGTACTAGTGTTTTATTTACAGCAATAGCTTCTAACTCACAATAGTAGCTTTGCTTACTTGTTTGTTTCAGCACTAGTCTTGCCTGCAGTAGTAGTTTTACTTATAGTAGTTTTTTTTACTTTCAGCACTTTATTTTCGCTGCTTGTTTATACCTATTGTACTAGTGTTATGCTTATAATACTAGTTTTGTTTACCACGCTGCGCAGACTTTTGTTTACTTGTTTGCAGGTATTCGTGGCTAGGAGCTGCAAGAATTGCCAAGAACTAGAGCTTGCACGAGGTTGGGACTTAGTAAGAGTTGGGTCTAGGTTTGCTTGGGTTACTTTTGGAGTTTTCTTTCTGTTTCGTGTTTTCTGTTTTCTTTAGTCTTAGAAGTTTGGTGTTTAGTTGTGTGATGTACTTAGGTTTGTAAAATGAAAACATCATTTGTTTGTTTGTTTTTTAATCAAAATGCATTTTACCAAAGTGGTTCTTCCCTCACTGCATTTCTACATGCATTTTAAACTTTTATTAACTTAATTTAATTTAAAGCTAAAAATTTAAATTTAAATTAACTACTTGGGTCGTCAATATATTCTAAAAAAATTAAATATATGTTAAAATTTCTTAATTATATTTAATTTAATTGCTCTATTAGTTTAATTAATTTAATTAAATGGCTTATTAATTAATAGATTTTAGTTTTAAATAATTAAATTTTAAATTAATCAATTTTTTCAATCAATTATACTATAGTTTAAAATTGAATTTTAATTTTATTTTAAAATTAGTTAATTAATTAGGTTAATTAATTAAAATTTTAATTGAAAGGTTTAATTTTAAAGTAATTAGTTTAATTAACTTAAAGTTTTGATTGTTTAAATTAAGTTAGCTAATTTTCAAGTTGTAACTTTATTTTTATTAAAATTTTAAGTTGAAATGATTAATCAATTATTTAGATTAATTAATATCTAAAATTTAACCTTAATTAATTAATTTTAAGTTAATTAATTCAAATGATAAAGCTCTCAAAAAATTCAACAATTTAGGTAGCCTCCCGACGTACTAAATTGATAGGATGCCAGCAGATCGATTAGGGGCAAGTTGTGCGCAAAGGGAGATGGAGCGGGAGTCCGGTAGACCCGCGAGAGGCACAGGAGATATGGTCGTGTAAACGAGGTCGAACGCCGGTACAGGGACGTCCATGTGTGGGGAAATCAGACAAAGTTGTGCAGGATGAAGTTTCGGATGTGATCGGAACGGAAGAATGGGACTAGAGCGCATGTGAGGTGCGGATCGGGGTCGGGTTTCACTCGCAAGGACGGACGGGGTTGCGAGAGTACTTGATCGGGCTCAAAGAATGAACGGAAGACAAGTAGACTCATCGAGATCGAGAGGAAGCGCAAACAACATATGAGGATTCCAATTGCAATCGGGCGGTGAGCGTAACCCTCCGTTTCTTTCTTCATTCCTTTTTACACGAACTGAGCGGCGCTTATTTTCAAGAATGTGGGATAGGAGGCAGCGTGCGTGAGAACGACGTGCTTTTCCCTTTTTCCTATAATTGATTAATTTTAATTTAAATAATTTTATTAGATTTCAACAGAAGCAAACTCCAATGAATTATCTCACAGCAACACGCAAAAAAGATACATATTCGATAAGCACAGGATTCTTTTCTAATGGAAAGATTTGAAACTTATACCCCTACTTTGAAGCTCAAAGCCAATACCATTTCTATAAAATTTTGAATTAGGTCAGGTTTTCCTTTCATGTTAAGGAAACCCATACTAAAGAGCTACAAAAAAATCTTAATTAACCAGATAAAAATATATCTTACTTACACAACATAAAGACAAAAGAATGTAGATTCTCTTATCAAGCTATTCAGAAATCATAGCAATTCTAAGGAAGAATACAACAACCACCACTGAGTTACCTGTCTGCATTTACCAACGCCACTGACTGTCATTTTCCAGTCAAGTTCTTTCTGACCAATCTCTGCATCTAACTCATATAGTTCATAGAATTTTCCCTAATATTGTAAGAAATCATTAGCATTTTACTAGCTTTGATAAAAAATAAAGTAGAAAAAAATACTTTAAATATAACAAAGTTGGCTGAAGAAGAAATGATTCCAGATATTGCTTTTAAGTGAATATAATCAACAATATTGCATCATCATCAAAAAAGAGATAATAAAAAGGAATAATAGAATCAAATGCGCGACAAGATTTAAGGTCACATCTCAATTACTTTCCATGTTTCTACCACTGAATGCCATATCAAAATTATTGAAGTTAATCTACAAAAGTTTATCTACATAAATTTATTGATCAAGTTTCATCACCTTTTATGAAGATCTAATTGTTGATCAAACCATCAAACTTGGCAAAAAAATGGACGACTCACTAAAACTCATGCTACTATCTTTTAAATCAAATGAATTCAAATCTATTGAAATTATTCTAACTGCATTTTCATAGGTGTGGTGTTATTGAAGATGCTCGCCAGAAGCCCAGGAGGAGTGATGCGAGGCTACAACACTTCACACTTCTCTCAAGCAAATGCTATTACTAAGGTACCACCTAGACAAGCACTTTGGTGTAAGGTTCTAAATGATGACCTCCTAACTGAAAATTTATTTTATTATATTGCAAAGCACACAACCATAATAAAAAAATGAAACATATATTGAAGTAATAAATATGATAAAACGTTTGGAAACTACAGAAGTCCCTTCAAGATAGATATTGAATCAACAAAACTTACATTTGAGACTCATCATTACAAGTGGAATTTCATTGATCCAATATATCTAAATAACATTGATGATTATAATGAGTGGTTGATTGGAGAAATGGAGATAATATCTCAAATGTCAAAGATAAATTAGAATTTGATAAAAAATTTTGACAAAGGATTGTGTGAAAAGAGCATCAGGGGTTAGAGGAAAAAGAAGGATGCTTATTGGGAAGCATTTCAAATCAAAATATAAGTACAAAAGCTTCTAGTTCACAGCAATAGATTTTGATGACAACAAGGATAAGACTAAAAGATAAAAGAGTTAGTGGGCTACAAATCTATTGATGGGAAAAAATATGCGGGTGGCAAGGCTGCCATTTTGATATTTAGAATGAAAAAAAATAAGGAAAAAAAAAAGGAAAAAAATTCCTATTATAGATTTTACACTGAAATAAAACTTGAAAATACTTCTTCTACCTATTATAGTTTACTATTTTAATGAGAATATTGTTATATTATACCCTTCAAAAGTATTCCTCCTAATTTAAATTGATGAACATTTAAGTGTCTTATTTTGCTCAGGCAAGCACCATACTTCTCATACATTCATTTAGTAGTTATATCATCTTGAAAGCACCTAACACCTTTAATAACACTGCATACATACTTAGATTTTTACATTTAATTTAAGTACTCATACAACATATAATTGAGAAATGTTTTTTTATCACTATCTGAACCATCTATTATGGTGTTATTTTAATAAAATTGGTGCAGGACCAAATTATCTCATTGCATTTGACATCATGCTACTGTCATAGAGAAATTTAAAGCAAAAGGTCCTAATTGTCATTTCATGTTGCATTATTGATAAGTCAATCAAATAAAATCATGTTAAAAATGTCTCAAACAAGATAGATGAATATTAATATACCGCCTACTCTCTCTGTGGCAGGTAGTATCTGTGTGCAAGTTGACCATTATGCTAGAAAGTGTCAAGAATCTTGGTTGCATAATTTGAACATGGCATTCACCATTTCTAAATAGGAACTACATTACAAAAAAAAAACATCTAAATTGGCAACATATTTTGAATGGAATATGCATCATGAAAATCATATGTTCATTTGTTACAATTTATAATTCGAACATGACCGTTTTCTTTTATTTCACTGAACTTAACTACAATATGTAACATGAAAACATGTTTTTGATGAACATGCATCATGGAAGTTAAGAAATTTTCCTAGGCAATTTAATAATATTAAAAGTTGCTATAGAAAAATCCATTACAAATGACATCAAACTCAATAATCAACTTATCAAATAGAAAATGACTAATATAATCATGCTCAATCAACGCTCTATCATCACCAACATCCTCACTAGCTTTATCAACATACTAATGTTGGCATCATCACTTCACACCTATGATGCACAGACACAGACACGGCAACACAAACACAAGACATGACTTTTTTTGAAAATATAGGACACGGGTACGGCGCGGACATGGCATTACATTTTTTACATAGTGTATAGATATTAATGTAACATCATATTAGAAATGACAAACAATAATAAATGAATTGCATGATAACTTGTCTAGCTTATAATATAAAATGTTTAGTACAAAATGTCTAGTACAACCAGCAAAATATAAGCAAATAACCATTTACTACAACATCAAGCATTCAAGCTTCAACTACTAGGATTAACTTTAGGAGTTTGTTTTTGGCCTTCAATATCATCATCATTGAATATCATTGCTTCCAACTCTGATTCATCAAGAGAAAGATTTGCAATAGTTCATTGGATATCATATAATGAAAGTTGGTTCTTCTTTGTATCTATTAACTTCTCTAGTTCGCTAGTTCTCTCCCATAATATTTCTTTAACCTCTAATCTAAATAACAAAGAATCTATATATTTACTTCTATACTTCTCTAGTTGTCTCCCATAATAGATTATTGGATATCATATACTAATTTTTATTCTATTAATCTTATATCTTTCATATTTTAAATATTTTCTATATCATTCTAACTTTTCACATATTTCAACAAAATCCCATCAACTAGAATTACAATAACGCATACACATAAAAATCTTTCAAACATAATCAAAACTCTTCTTATTCCATGTCACTAAAAATTGCAAACACGAGTAGGCTTAAAGATTTTCAATAATCAGTATTGTCTGAAAAAAAAAAAAAAGATTCATTCTCTAATGATCATGCCTTTCAATAATCGTATTGATGCATATACGAGCGAATGTGATGTTTTATTTGATTTAGTAAATATAAAGATTTTCTAATTTAAAATAATTTTATCATCAAAAAGTCACGCGTGTCCCTGCCGTGTCGGGTTAAATTTAAACATTATTTTAATCGGACACGTGTCTGTCGTGTCCTACACGTGTTCCAGCCGTGTTGGGCACGTGTCCGACATTGCATTCTCTCTTCAAGAGGTGTGTCAGTGCATCATAGCTTCACACTAATTCTATCTACATGACTTGAGGTCTATTTGGGGCAACTACAATGATCTGCATAGTCAATTGTGAAACTACTATAGGAAAAATAGATGTTAAATGTATCCTTATAATCTAGACAATAAAATTATAAGTTATTAGATTAAAAAACTATGGAACACAATTGCACCAACACGGGATGATATGCTCAACCATGAAAAGTTATTCCAGATAACAATAACGTTTTGTAATACAATTGAAAAATAGTTAGATAACCATCAAATGTGATGCGGATTGAAAAGCATAGCTGACAAAATGATGTCCCAAGCAAAACCTTGTTGGTGCATCTGCTGCTCTACATGTAGCCTAAATCACCTATGCCTATTTTCAATAAACGTAACTTTTACAAGTGCCTTTTTTTAAACGGTAAATGATAAACCACAAAAGGCATGGGTCGAAGACATGACCTTGGAGAAACAATTTTCTAAAACAACCACTAAGCCATGTAGATTTTCATTCACAAGTGTTATTCCAACAATCTCTTCTATATTGCTATCATTATGCTCTTCCTAGTTTAAATACACATTCATCTTAATATTCTCATCTACATTGAGACTCCAACATCACTTGTAATTCATACAATGGCAGGCCTAACAAAATTGTCATATAGTATAACACAATGGGAATTGCAATTTCTAATATAGTCTACAGAAAGATATTAGGTAAAATACCACCTGTTATTCATAGAGCGATGAAGCAAAAAGTATAACTAGTTATCATAAACTATAATTTTCAGCGTAACTTACCACTTTAAAAAATAGTATAACATCTAAATATTGGCACTTCACGCTCCAATATTGCTTCTGAGATGCTGACATTTTCTTCAATGCATCAGGCGGTATGTATAATGTTCTCTCATCATACAATGGATCACTAGGTCGTCTACCATTTGCATCTCGAATTGTAGAAGGGTTAAGCCATTCGAATTTACTACTAGAAATATCAGATTTATCACCACGAACTCCTTTTCCTGGGAGTTCTTCATTTAGCTTCTGCCTTTTATTAAATCCTGAAACGAAAGAGCAAGTCACCTGGTCAAAATCACTTGTATTTTGTATCCGCTTAAAGTGAGGAACACGTGGCCGCACAGCAGGGGTTTCTGGCCCCAGCAAATCCAAGTCAAATTTTATATTTTGCGCCTTCTCATCAACGCCATGAATAAAATCATTATCATTATTTTCCCTATCTTCAAGGGACATTCCATTTCTCTTTTCTGAATAATTATCCTCAAGCGTAGAGGATTTAGATAGCAAACCAAATGAAACACTGTCGTTTTGGTTCCTGCAGATGATGAATAAAATATGAATCACTATTTCAATGCAAGCACAGGGAGGTGTTTACAAACAATGTGGATAGCAAGAGTTCCGATTTTAATATTTTAATATATGAAGCAAGATCAACCGTCCATACTCTAAGAAATGGAAAGAAGAAGAAAAACTGTTTAAGGTTGCTAGGACCAAACTCAGGCATCGAAAGAAGAACAAGGACCGGCGAAGATTCCATATACAAAAGCAAAACAACACAGAAAAACTGTCTCATCTAGTAAAGCCGTCTAGGCACATTCTAAACATTCCCCCTAGCTCAATATAAATTGATCTCTTATCATTAAATGCCCTTGCATTACGATGGCAGCAACAAATCGTAATATCAACTAACTTGACTAAATCGACGAATATCAAAGAAGAATAAAACGATAGCATCCTTAAAATAGCTAAAGTTCTCATAATCGAGGACAAGAAAGCTTGAGTGTAATCCTAACTCTAGCTGAAAAATACATTGTACTGGAGCTATTTGACTGGTCATTCTTGGCGAACTTATGGAGTATGCTCGAGAAGGGCTGCGCCACGCTTTCGTCACCGAAATCGACCGCCGCAGTAAATCTCGAAGTGAAAAGTGGGCGACAGATCTTCTCCGGTGGAGTGTCGGTTCCTCTGACCTCATCCGCTGAAGGAACTTTGGCGGAGATTCCTCCGAGGTTTGAAGCCTGGGCTGGCTGCAGCGTCGACGGAATCTGGCAAGGCGTCTTCCCGGAAGCGTTGTGGGCTTCCGGTGAGGGTTTTTGGAGAAAGGATAGGATGGATTTCTGGCGCTGCATTTCGCCCGGCGGTGAGAGATTGAGAGCGCGGGGAGTTCTCGAGGCGTAGGTAGAACGGATCCTGTCTGGCGTATTCTATATCAATGAGAATTTTGGCGCCAAAGTGGAACTTCCAGTGGGCTGAGACAATGGATCACTTAATAATCTCCAGTATGGGCCGACCCTATTGAAAATTAAAATTGAACAGATAAATTTAAATATATTTTTAACCTTTAAATAAACAATCAAATGTATTAATTTAAGAAGGAGTCAATACGTGAAGTGATTGCGCATAATCAACTAAAATCAGAAAAACATTCATGTTTTTTTACTGAAAACATGAAAATGTATTCTGATTTCAATTGATTATGGAAAATCATGTCGTGTGTTGATTACATGAAAAATATTTATATATTCACCTAATAATTAGTCAAAAAATCATTTTTCTTTTTTTCTTTTTTTTCTACTCAAATTCTGCTCGATTGTTCCTTTTTTCGTCTGATTAGTCTCGGTCGGTCGCTCTCTCCTCCCACTCACACGATAAGGTCCATAAATTTCAGATAAATTGATGGTCTGGAATGAATGAGATGTGAGGAAGTGAAGTGAGTTATGTAAGTTAACAATGGAGTCTTGGGCTATAAATAGGATCGAGTAAAATCAATTATATCCGAGAAAGAACTCATAAAAGGCTTTGACTTTTGAGAAGTCTTATTACAACTTCACATCAGCTACACAACTAGCAACAACATATTTACATACCTTTTTTTTTTCAAATTGCCTTAAAGCTCTTTTTTTAGATATATATAGATCATCAAAATTGTATAAACATGGGGTGGTGAAATAAGATATGTTTTTCTCTATTTTACCTTAATTTTGTTAGGAACAGAGAAAGGGCAAGTGGACAGAGCGAAGCTAAGAAACGAAAAGGAAATAATTGTCGTATATTGATAATGAATACATGTTACAAATACACATATATATAGAGCTAATGAGTAAATACAAGACACGTCATATATAATGACGTTGACAACTCGATAACATGTTCCCTCAAACTAAGCATTCATTTATTGAATGGTTAGTTTGCATCGTAGTTCAGTGAAGCGAGCTGAAGAGAAAGGTTTGGTGAGGATGTTAGCAGTTTGGTCGATAGAGTTTATGTGAACAATTTTTATTTCTTCAGAATTGAGATGATGGAGAATGAAATGATAGTAAATCTCAATGTGTTTTGTTCTTGCATGAAAGACTGGGTTGTTGGCAGAGCGATAACATATATATTGTTACAGTGAACAACTGTAAGTGAGTGTTGGGGGATCTAAAGTTCTTGAACAATACAACAAAACCATAGTATATCTGAAGTAGCCGAGGAGAGTGACCGGTACTCAGCTTTCGTGGAGGATTTGGAGACAGTAACTTGCTTTTTGGCTAACCACGATATTAGTTTGTTGCCCAGGAAAGTGCAGAAACCAGAAATGAATTTTCGGTCGGTCAAGTCTGATGCCCAGTTCGCATCTGCATAAGCTTGGAACTGAATATCGCCTATGGTAAGAGGAAGCCCGAAGAATAGAGTACCCTTGATGTAGTGTAAGAGTTATTTGAGTGCTTGAAAATCTTGAGTTGTTTGAGCCTGCATATGTTTACAAATATAATTAGTGGCAAAAGCGATGTCTGGTCGAGTAATCGATAGGTATTGAAGTGAGCTTGTGAGTTTGTGATAGAGGTTAGGATCATAGAACGATTGAATGGAGTTGGAGCATTGGCTGGTTTTCGATGTGATAGGAGTCTGTGTGGGTTTACAGTCGACGAATCCTGCTGATTGGAGTAGCTTGGTGGAATAGTGACTATGATTGAGGAAGAATCCTGTAGTAGTACGTTGAACCTGTCTACCGAGGAATAAATAAATTTGACTAAGTTGCTTGAGAGAAAATTGAGACTGCAGTTTGGTGAGAAGATATTGAATTTTTGTTTGATCGTTTCTTGTATTAAGAATGTCGTCAACGTAAATGAGTATGTAAATTTGAATATTTTTGTGTTGAAATAGAAGGAAGGAAGGATCGAAATGACTGAACCTGAAACCGAGGTTGAGAATAAAATTGGTAAATTTCTGGAACCATTGACAATGTGCTTGTTTAAGACCGTATATGAATTTTTGAAGTTTACAAACCAGATTTGGCGATTGAACATCCACGAAGCCCAGAGGTTGTCGCATATAAACGTCGTCAGGAAGATCACCATGGAGGAAGGCTTTTGACACATCAAGTTGAAGCATTAGCTAGTTACGGTGAAGCGCTAAAGTGAGGCGAACACAAATTGTCGACATTTTTACGATAGGACTAAAAGTTTATGTATAGTTGATGCCTAGTTGTTGATTATGTCCTTTAGCTACAAGACGAGCTTTGTAGCGATCTATTTGATCGTTTGGGAGACATTTTGTTTTAAATGTTCATTTACAACCGAGAATGGGTTTGTTAGGCCGCAGAGGCACAAGAGACCATGTGCCTTGTCATTGAAGAGCTTGAAACTTCTCAGTCATTGTTGTACGCCAATGCTATAATTTGACGGCTTGGGAGTAGGCTGTGGGAGTGATAGGAGGTTTTGTGGTGGCTGAGGGAGTGAAGATGTGCTTGGGTTTGGAAATCCCTGATTTAAGGCAAGTTTGCATAAGGTGAGTTGGAATGTGGGTGGACAAGCTCGGAATGCTGATAGAAGTAGAAGCAGGGCTTGTATGAGAGGGTGTGGGAGATATAGAGCTAGGTGTTGATCTCGTTTTTTCGCTCGAGCACATTCGATCGACGCGATTGTTCCTCGTCGAGTTCAATGTGACCCGAGTCGATTTCAATTTTGGTTTAATCAAATTGATCGAACTTAACCCAATTTTAAATCGAGCCGATTTGAACCAGATTCGCATCCAAACCTAACTTGGATAAGCCCAAATTAATTTTGAATAAATCCTAATTGCTTTTGGCTTAATTTGAATCTATCCCTAAATCCGGTAATTACATCGACGGCTCCGATTTCCTCAAAATTCGAACTCTGCCGTTGCCATGCCTCTCAGTCGCGTGAGCCCTCGAGTAAGTGGTGGTTTCGAACGACTTTAGGAGAGATCAGAATGTCGCAGTTCCGTTCTGAGCTTTCGGAAGGGAGACGTTAGAAGGTTGGTAGGAAGCCTTCGGTTTGCTGATCGGAACTCTCCCTCTCTCGCTCTGGGGGGAGCTCGTTCCGAGACCAGAAAGAAATCCCTTCTCCCGATCTCTCCTTCGGTTCGCAAGAGGAGCCAGGCCGAGCTCCTGCTCCCGTGGTTCCTTCCTCCGTCTGAGTCCAGAAGCCGACACTCTCTCCCTCTTGAGCTCTTGGTTTTTGCCCTAGGGGACCGAATGTGTTCTCTCCCTCACACCCGGGATCTCTCCTTCTCTTTGAATCTCTTTCCTCCGACTCCCTCTCTCGTCTACGAACAAAGAGGCAGCCGAATCCCTCTTGCTTCTAGGCGACGCAACCACCCGATCTCCCTCCTCTTGCTCTGGTCCGACCTCCAGAACTGATCCCGAAGCTCGTCCGACCTGAACGTCCCCGGCTTTGCACACCCGAGCCAAAGCCGACGCCGACGCCGTCCGGGCTAGTCCCGATCTTCCTCCTGGACTCGACGAGTTCCCGAGCCCAAGTCTCCCTGTCCGACGTTGGCTACTCTCGTACAGGAAATAACCCAGCCCTCTCTGTTCGTTTCTCCCGATCGCAAGAGGACCGAAGGCCCCCTCCCTATCCCGTGCTGCCTTCGGTCGGAGCCCAAGCAATAACCGAAGTCCATGTTCGTTCCGCCGTTTTGACGCCCTCCAGCCGAGCCCGACGCTATTCGTAGGCCTCCCTTTTACGACCTGGAGCCTTCTCTTTCTTCTCTAAGGCAGGTATACCTCTTCTCATCTTTTTTTTTAATTCTCCTTCTTCTGGTCTTCCTCCTTTCCTTGCCTATTACTGGGATGTCATCCTTCTAGAGCTTGGATGCTACAAGTATGTGATATGGCTGCTTTGATTGTTCTACCCGATAGATCCCATTGCCATCTATTCTCCTTTACATTGGTAGCTTGCCATTTATACCTTTCTTGAGCAATAGTTTACTAGAATTTGACAGCATACACATGTTGGATTCCATAAGGGTTTGTGATAGCTATGTTGCAGACACATTCAATCTCAGTACAAGGTGTAGATTTAGCTTGTTTTAGAATGGATGATTGGTATATGAGATTTGTACTTGTTTCTTGTCATGCGGTTTAGGGCTCTAAGTGTGAACCATGAAAAATCATGAGAGATCATATTAATCCCTTGTCAAGGCATGCACATAGTGTAACGCCCCGAGATCTAACTTGGAAAGAATGTCGA
This sequence comes from Dendrobium huoshanense, assembly GCA_016618105.1. Taxonomy (NCBI): domain Eukaryota; kingdom Viridiplantae; phylum Streptophyta; class Magnoliopsida; order Asparagales; family Orchidaceae; genus Dendrobium; species Dendrobium huoshanense. Next base: position 45,337,523 of record CM028345.1, on the reverse strand, counting down.
TCAATTCCGCAACAATTTACCAGAGTTATCTATAAACCATCATTAAGCAATCTATCAAACATCTATAAAATTTAAAACATCCATATACAAGTCGATTCATATCTCAAAACATCATGTACAATATTCAGGAACTACACTATCAATACAAGTAGAAAAGCTATCATGTCCTGAGTACAAAAGAATCATCTATCGATCAAAAGAACTAAAACCTGTAGATCTGGATCAAATCCTATCTCCTGCTCCCGAGCCCTGACCTGAAAATATCAACCACATATAATGAGCTTTACAAAGCCCAACAGGTCACCTAATACCTATAACTGAAAACAAAGCACGGCAATGCTATCAATATGCATGTCAATCTATCAATCCAAATCAATCAATGGTCAATGAGTCTATGCAGCGGAAATCAATAATCAATAAAACCAGTCAATACAGCGGCAGGCAATTCGATAAATCAATTAAATCAATCAATATCCGTCAATCCAATCGATACGGTCAATCAGTACGATCTAATCAATGAAATCAATTGAGAAAAGCGATACGAGACAAGGAATTTATAAAACAGTCAATACAGTGAAGAACAGTAGCAACAGTGAATCTATAAGTCTATAGGCAGCAATATCAATTGAATCTATACGATGTCCATGTCCATGCTATCAATACAGTATCTATATTCATCCATTTCTATATCAATGCTCAAAGTCGATGCACAAAAATCAATCAGTAAAATCAATAAAATCGTACGATAGCGTAAATTCGATCAATCAATAAGGCAGTAGTCGATAAAGCAATAAATCCGTAAATCAATACAGTAAACATGCAATTCAATACTATATACTGAACAAGTACAATCTACTGGCTATGTTGCTGTTGTAGAATCCATATTGCTGTTGTAGATATCATTTACATTGGTTCAATCAATAAGAGTCGTCACTCTTTTCGCCCGTCGGCATATCAATAAACTCCTTATATCTCCCTTCAATAATCAATAATCAATGTTTAAAGGAAAGCCCGTCGGCCCACCATCCTGTACAGGTATCAATATCAATCTCCACCAATGTTCAACCAGGTTCCACTTGCGATCAGTATCAATAGTCAATTCAATCAATAAGTAATTCAATAGTCAATATTAAAGCAATCATATCAATAGTCATATCCATATCTAATCAATCTATCAATTCCATACAATTCAGGAATCGTACGAAAATCGGGCAGCGTAACGGCAGTCGGTCAAATTTACACAAAAAATCCTGCAAAAAGTCACAGTTTCCAAATCTTTCCAAATTACAATAGAATATCTATAACGTCATTACAAGACTATCAATCTATAGAATCCAAATCAAATCAGGTCCCGATTATTTTCTATTCGATTAAAATCACGTAGAATCAATTCCAACCGGTAAAATCTTCGTAGAATACAGTCAAATCGTGTACAATAATCATATCTATAACATACTAGAAGTTGTGCGGTGAAAGTTGTGTCAAATCAAAATCATGTCGAAAAGTCGACTACGAAAACACAAAACAAATCATATCTCGGTCAAAACACAAAATCTCTGAAAACAGAAACAGGGTTCGGAGTCCTTACCACGAGATCTTCACTTTCTCCAACAGCAGCGTCGGACGAAAAGCGATCCGCGGCCTCCAAAATCAAGCTTTTCTCTTTTCTTCCTTTCTCTTTCTCTCTCTACAAAATATCTGATTTTTAATTTTGATTTTCTCTCTCCTCAAAACGAGCTCATTTCCTTATATCATACATGGATCGGCCTGGCCGATCGTCTCTATCGGCCTGGACGATCAGACCAATTCTGGTCGTCCTGGCCGATACTCCAGGGCGATGATCAGGACGATTTTAGGAACAGTGCAGATCGTCCTGGACGATCTCAATATCGTCCTGGACGATTCTGTCCAGAATTTGCTCCAGAAATCAGCTGTTTTCAATGCACTGATCGGCCTGGACGATCCAAACTTCGTCCTGGCCGATTCTGGGAGGAAAATCCAAATCAGAGAGGAACAGTAAGGAAACGAGATATTACAATCTCCCCACCTTAGAAAAATGTCGTCCCGACATTTCCCTACAGGTACGAAGCAAAACAACAATGCAAATCGATTCGATCAAAATTCAAATCCAAATCAAAACTCGTCGAAATCCATACAGAACACACAATGCAATCAATCAAATGTCAATATGCGATGTTCATATGTCAATATCAACCGGTTAGTCAAATCAATCTTACCAGTAGAATCTTCTGGTCGTTGCTGATCCTCACGATGCTGTAGACTCTGTAGACTGTAGATGCGTGGCACCACTGGAGGTCGTGGCGCAACTGTCTCCCTCTGATCTCTGACAGTCCTATCATCAATCCTGTTTGCTGATCTCTCACTATAGGCCCTCGAGCCAATAGTCCTCTGCTGTCCTGTACCCGTGCCAGAATCAGTCCTTCCACCCAGTCCTTTCTGAGGACAATTTGCTGCTCTGTGTCCTTGCTGTCCACAATGAAAACACTGACCCGTCAATAGGTAGCACTGACCTGCATGTCGTCTACCACAGTGAATGCACGTGCCAGAACCACCAGATGATACTATCGATGCAGATCGTGACACAGATCCCGATGCAGATCCCTTCGAACCCTCATACCTGCTTCTCTTCTCTCTATCTCTGTCTCTACCAGAATCATCTCGTCGTACGTCATCTCTCCTCCTCCTGGTATCCTCGTACCTCGATACCGGTGTCGTCAACTCAATTTCTATCAATCGGGCCCGCTCCACTAGCTCAGAAAACTCGTGGATCCGAAAAGGTACAAGTGGTTGCCTCAGCTCTCTATTCAATCCGTGCAGAAATCTATAACACTTGTCTTCAGAAGTAGGAATCAAGTGAGCAGCGTACCTCGCAAGTGCAGTAAATTCGGCCTCGTACTGCATCACTGACTTGCGGCCTTGTTCCAATCTCATGAAAGCTTCCTGCATCTGTCGCTGAGCTGACGGTGGTACGAACCACATCCTGAACACTGTAGTGAACTCATCCCAGGTGATCTCAGCATTGGTCTTCCCCTGGAATTTCTCTCTCTGCTGTCCGATCCACCATCTCTCTGCCTCACTCTCCAATATGAATACTGCCAATGGTACTTTTCTGTTCCCCGGACACTGCATACTATCAAAAATCTTTTCTATCCTCATTATCCAATCCTCAGCAGCCTGTGGTCCTACAGCCCCTTTGAACAACGGAGGCTTCAGCTTATGAAACATCTGCAAATGTCTATCAACTTCTTCCTCTTTGCTCCCACTCATCTTGCTCTGGGCATCCCCCATAACATGTGCAATCGCAGTCGCTAACTGCATCATACTCTCTGAAGGTACTGGAGATGCGCTGTGTTGCTCATTCGGTACACTGGATTCTGCCGGAGGATCCATATCTTTTCACCTGCACAATTCAGAACAAATGATACACATATGCAATGATGTATGCCAATGAAGCTCTTAAAGCTACCCAATCTACCCAATCTCTCAATCCAAACCTACAACTCTGGTAACAATCCATTCTTCCAATAACATTGCTCTGATACCAACTTGTAACGCCCCGAGATCTAACTTGGAAAGAATGTCGATCAATTCCGCAACAATTTACCAGAGTTATCTATAAACCATCATTAAGCAATCTATCAAACATCTATAAAATTTAAAACATCCATATACAAGTCGATTCATATCTCAAAACATCATGTACAATACTCAGGAACTACACTATCAATACAAGTAGAAAAGTTATCCTGTCCTGAGTACAAAAGAATCATCTATCGATCAAAAGAACTAAAACCTGTAGATCTGGATCAAATCCTATCTCCTGCTCCCGAGCCCTGACCTGAAAATATCAACCACATATAATGAGCTTTACAAAGCCCAGCAGGTCACCTAATACCTATAACTGAAAACAAAGCACAGCAATGCTATCAATATGCATGTCAATCTATCAATCCAAATCAATCAATGGTCAATGAGTCTATGCAGCGGAAATCAATAATCAATAAAACCAGTCAATGCAGCGGCAGGCAATTCGATAAATCAATTAAATTAATCAATATCCGTCAATCCAATCGATACGGTCAATCAGTACGATCTAATCAATGAAATCAATTGAGAAAAGCGATACGAGACAAGGAATTTATAAAACAGTCAATACAGTGAAGAACAGTAGCAACAGTGAATCTATAAGTCTATAGGCAGCAATATCAATTGAATCTATACGATGTCCATGTCCATGCTATCAATACAGTATCTATATTCATCCATTTCTATATCAATGCTCAAAGTCGATGCACAAAAATCAATCAGTAAATCAATAAAATCGTACGATACCGTAAATTCGATCAATCAATAAGGCAGTAGTCGATAAAGCAATAAATCCGTAAATCAATACAGTAAACATGCAATTCAATACTATATACTGAACAAGTACAATCTACTGGCTATGTTGCTGTTGTAGAATCCATATTGCTGTTGTAGATATCATTTACATTGGTTCAATCAATAAGAGTCGTCACTCTTTTCGCCCGTCGGCATATCAATAAACTCCTTATATCTCCCTTCAATAATCAATAATCAATGTTTAAAGGAAAGCCCGTCGGCCCACCATCCTGTACAGGTATCAATATCAATCTCCACCAATGTTCAACCAGGTTCCACTTGCGATCAGTATCAATAGTCAATTCAATCAATAAGTAATTCAATAGTCAATATTAAAGCAATCATATCAATAGTCATATCCATATCTAATCAATCTATCAATTCTATACAATTCAGGAATCGTACGAAAATCGGGCAGCGTAACGGCAGTCGGTCAAATTTACACAAAAAATCCTGCAAAAAGTCACAGTTTCCAAATCTTTCCAAATTACAATAGAATATCTATAACGTCATTACAAGACTATCAATCTATAGAATCCAAATCAAATCAGGTCCCGATTATTTTCTATTCGATTAAAATCACGTAGAATCAATTCCAACCGGTAAAATCTTCGTAGAATACAGTCAAATCGTGTACAATAATCATATCTATAACATACTAGAAGTTGTGCGGTGAAAGTTGTGTCAAATCAAAATCATGTCGAAAAGTCGACTACGAAAACACAAAACAAATCATATCTCGGTCAAAACACAAAATCTCTAAAAATAGAAACAGGGTTCGGAGTCCTTACCACGAGATCTTCACTTTCTCCAACAGCAGCGTCGGACGAAAAGCGATCCGCGGCCTCCAAAACCAAGCTTTTCTCTTTTCTTCCTTTCTCTTTCTCTCTCTACAAAATATCTGATTTTTAATTTTGATTTTCTCTCTCCTCAAAACGAGCTCATTTCCTTATATCATACATGGATCGGCCTGGCCGATCGTCTCTATCGGCCTGGACGATCAGACCAATTCTGGTCGTCCTGGCCGATACTCCAGGGCGATGATCAGGACGATTTTAGGAACAGTGCAGATCGTCCTGGACGATCTCAATATCGTCCTGGACGATTCTGTCCAGAATTTGCTCCAGAAATCAGCTGTTTTCAATGCACTGATCGGCCTGGACGATCCAAACTTCGTCCTGGCCGATTCTGGGAGGAAAATCCAAATCAGAGAGGAACAGTAAGGAAACGAGATATTACACATAGGGTATTTGTTGTAATGCTTATTGAAGATATGCACATTTAAGCTTTGATCAAATGAGGATACTAAGAGTTTATGCTTACATCCCATCATTCTTATGTCTTCAAGAGAATCATGAGCGTGGATATATGGTTTCGCCTAATGGTATATATGGATATGATTTTGGTACTTTGTGAGCATTGGTTGAACCAACATGTCTTATGCTTAGGTTCGTTACAAAACCTAAGAAATGAAATTCTTTTAGTCATCATCTTTTTAATATAGATGCATATCTATCTTCTTTTACATGAACCATGAACAAATATTGTGCAAATTACTTTGACGATTATAATAAGGTAGGTTTATAAATCAAACTTTCATAGTGGCTTGTTTCATGGTTGAAAGGAAAGATCCATGTGATGAGTTTCTTTTTCTTTAAGAAAATTTGTTGTCGTTACTACAACTCTTGGGTTGGATTTTGATATTCTATACCTTACTTTACCTAGATTTGAGTTTTATCCTTATGACATGAGATATCACTCTTAGCAAAAGTATTGTTACGATCTTGTGAATTTCATAGCATTGAAAGGATGGCTTAGTGCATGAGTTGTTGTGAATTTTCTTATTCTCTTAATTTGAAAGATCGATTCGATTCAACACAAGGTCACATGATTTATATTGAACAATTTTCTTTGAGCTTTGAGAAGGATTTGGAGCTTTGTGTTGTAGGATATTTTGATCCTTTTTAGCGATGAACTGAATTTCTTCCCTTCCATTCATTTGCATGTGGCTTAAAGTTAGATTGAAGCAAGTAAATGAGTTTCAAAACATATTCTTGATCATGGGACTTATGATGGGTGATAAAGCACTTTTATTTATCTTCAAATTTTGATATTTCTTTACTAATTTGAAATCTATGAGAGCTTGGTATTAATAGTTGTGTTGAAAATTTCCATAGTGCCGTACTTATCTGTTTCAAGCATGTTTTGGGTTTAATACGAGATGATTTAGATACACCCGGCAACTAGAGCATTGTTTCCAATATTTTGGAAAAATGTGTGGCATCAAACTAGTCTCTTCTTAGTGGCAGTTGGTTCATAGTGGATTGAAACAAGTTGATGAAATTTTCTTCATGCTTTTATGAACTTGTTGATTTTTTTTTTATAAAAAAAAAACCATATTGTCAATGTTGATGGAATACCTCTTGAACATTGGACGACAAGTTTGACATCGAGCAACCTCTCTTCTTTTTTTCTTACCAATAGCATAAGAATTTATTTTGAGTTCTTTGGCAAAATGTCGTATGCTTGGCATGAGAATAGATTCATGGATTGGAATTAGACATTTGTTTGGAATATTTGGTAGCATTTAACATGAAAGTGGAATTTGTGGGAAACATTGGCTATATAGAGCTTGTAAAAAAAAAGCTATGTTTGTAGATGAATTACATTATTCCATGTGTTGCTTAAGGAAGGCCCCATGTGCATGCGATAAAAGTGTAGTCGTTATTTCGTCAAAATGCAGAATTTCTATTGTTAGCTCTTAAACTGTTTTTGGAAAACAAATATAAGTGCAGTTTTTGCTATCGTTATAAGCTTCCACATTGTCTTGGCCATGGACTAATGCAGTTTTTTTTTGCTGTTTTGAGGTTCCAAATCATTTGGGAACAATGACACATGCAGTTTTTCACTATTTCTTGTGTTCTAAGTTGATTGGGAACAAGATGCATGCAGTTTTTACCGTTTTTAACTGTCTAAATGGATTTGGGAACAAGTAGCATGCAGATTTTCACTATTTTTAGTTGCTGAATTGTGTTGGGAATGATGCAAGTGCAGTTTCTTTATTGCTTTGGCCCTCCAATTGTTTGGGGAAATAAGCTAAGGGCAGATTTTTCTATGTTTTGGCACAAAGCATGTTTATAAGTTTAAATTAGAGCACCTTCTAAATTCTTGATATTATATAGTGTAGGATTTGGAAAACCCTTGCTTTAGAAGCTCAGTGTTTTATATCATTGGAAGCATGTTTAATTATAAGAGTTTGCAAATATTGAAATATTTCTATGCTTCCTTCTCTATTCGATGGAGTCTTGTATGAAAGGCTAGTCAGCAATTGTATTTGGAATCTCATTTACCTTTTGCTTCAAACATAGACTTGGCATGTAATAGATTTAATAATTAGAGAGTAGATTGTGTTAAATGGTTTGAGTTGAGAATGTCATGGTTATATTTTAGCAAGTTGATACGAAATGCAATAGCTTAACATTACCTATTCTATTCTATTTTAAAGTCTTTAATGAGATCTATATAGATTTGTATGACAATGAGGCTCTTTCTTTGTCATTTTGGTAAAATATTTGTGTCAAATTTCATGGATTTGGTCGCTAATGAAGATTGTTTGGAAGCCTTTTTGGAGGTTTTGTGAGTTCTTTTATATCGAAAGGTTTTGTGAACTTGTCTTATATAGGAAAAGATTCCGTTTTGTTTATGTTGAGGTGGCTTAGCGTTGGTTTTAAATCGATTTCGTTTTAAAGGATTTTATTTGGCGAATTTCGTGAATGCTTTCCGATAAGGGGTTTTATAAAGCTTCCTTGTTGAAAAGTTTCTTTTTTATCTACCCCACTCCAAATGAAAGGAGGTGCTTGATTATGGGTTGTCGGGTAGAGTTTTGTGTCAAAAAAAAAATGAAAAGAAAAGTGATTTTGGGTAGATGGCTTTTTGGGGAGTTTTGTGTAGTTGCTCATTTAGAAATTTTTGTAAGTCATTTTGAACTCTATAAGGTTATGGTTGGGCCTGTGTAGAGAATCCCTATAAGGTCATTCAGGGGTGATTAGTGTTTTCCTATTTGAATTGAGTTCTCTTAGTGATTATTTCTAAAAGAGCGAGTTTGGGAGAGTTGGAGCTTTGAGGGAGCTTTATGTTTGTAGGTGCTTAGTGTCTTTTTGGAAGCAAGATAGGATTACCTCCCATTTATGTTAGCTTATAAGGATAAAGAGAGTATTGGATGAGTTCAAAGCAAGATGAATTTAGTTGTAAGTCTAGTTTTTTTTAGAGGTCTTTTTCCCCCTTAGTCATTGTAGGGTTTGGTTTAGAGTGTTATAGATAGATGTCTTAATCGTATCAAGTGCCTCATTTGGAGTGGGAACAGTAAAGGGCATTGTTGATATAATAGGATGCACTTGACTTCTACGAAGTGTATCCAATAACAACAATGCCTACATCCATTTTATTTGTAATTTTTCATTCTTTTTCTTTTTACTGCTTTGCTATAAATTCCTAAACCTAGTGACACATGTACGAAAATTCTAAGGGTTAGAAAACAAAATCTCCTTTCATTCCCTACAACTCTAGTGACATCTAAGGACAAAAATTAAGGACCGGGTCTTAGATAACATAGACTTAGGATGCATGCTCCCTATAGGATAGAGACATCGAAACATAAACTTAGTGACACGTTCTCCTAGGTTTAGTTCCCCTTAATCCACTAATAATCAACCAACCAATTTTAACCTAATTTCTAAAAACCTATTAAAACATTTTAATCCTTAATCAACTTATTATTAACATTTGTAATTATTGAATTCTAAATCTAAAATATAAACCTAAATCAATTCTAACTAATCTAATAATTAATTCCTAACCAACCTAAAATCTAAAAGATGTAGATTATATTAGGAGATTAAAGTACAAACTAAACTCATTAGGATAATAGATTCTTAAAGATCAAACTTAGAATAATATTTTAAAAAGTAATCAACAAATCCCTTAATACGCAACAACCGCTCTGAAAGTGAAGTTTATTAGATGGACTACTCCGGGCTGCGGGGCTAAGTGTCCTAAGGAGGCTAGTTCCTCGAGCCTGGTGGCACAACGCCACGAATGGATCTAATGGAGCGTCAAAACCTAAAAAATTAATTTTTCTAATTGGCTTAATTCAATCCTTAATAATAAAATGTTTAATCTACCTTTTTCTTTTTCTTTCTTTAACAACAAACTGTAATAATCAAACAAAGTTAATTATCACTGGGTAACCCAGGCCTACGAGGCTATTAAGTTAGCCCCAAGGAGGGTGAAATAAACCTCACGGCCTCGGTGTGAAACAAAGGTGGTAGTTAATTAAACATTAAAAATAAAAGATACCTAAAATCAATCCTAAAACACTAAGATTTGAATTTTAATTAAAAACTCTTCTTTGTCCATTTCAACAAACAAATCAAATATACATACAACTCTAACTAAAACTATCCTATATAGGATCTACCAAAACTACACAGCCTACACATACCTTAGACTTGTTTGGTTAGGACACGACTTCTAGCCCTAGGTTAGGCTGACATTTTCTTTCGTTATTCAGTATTTACTACATACACATGCTTTATAATTGTTACTATTAGATTTCCTGTTTGTTACATTCTTACTTACATGCATTTATTTTTTGAATGGCATCTACGCTCATTTTTGTATTTTTCTTTCACTTGTCTTGCGAGGTACATTGGGGTAATTCGTTAGCTTGAGGCTTTTGAGTGGCCGCATCACAATCGGGGAGTATTTGCTTATAAGCTTGTAAGTGGCAGCGCCACAATCAGGTATGATCTCAGCAACTTGTAAAGCAATTTTCTGGTAATTATATATCGAAACTGCTACACTCCACACACAATTTGTTGATAGGTATTCTAGCATGTTTAGGTAGCTGGCCTTAGGGTAGTTCACTAACGAAGCTTTGGCCCTATAGGTCAAAGCTTGCCCCCTTCTGTGAACCCTAGAGACCATTAGGGTCATTTAGGCCTGTAGAGTAGGCCACATATTATGCCGGTTGGCATCGTTGTTTTCCCACACGAAGTGGGCATCGTTGTTTTTCTGCTAGGACTTTGGCCTTTTCCGGTTTTGGGTACGATACCCCTCCCCCCTTTTTTTTCTTTCTTTCTGTGAGCCTTAGAGACCATTAGGGTCATTTAGGCCTGTAGAGTAGGCCACCTACTCGTGCCATTGGGCACCGTTGTTTTCCCACACGAAGTGGACATGACTATGATGATTCTCTGTGTGGGTATCTTGCCTGAAGGATACCCTTAGGGTGTGTTTATTTATTTTTTCTGTACTCTGGATGTCATGCATATGTTCTTACACACTTTTCTTCACAATGCACTTTACCTACATACATGCATTGCATTAGTGGACCTAAGGATCTTTCTTACTTATGCATTTGTTTCATGCATCATACAACGCTAGATCTGTTCATTTGCATATTGTAGAGTCCTTGATTTAAATCTTTTAAACTATTAATCCTTGAATCCTTAGGATAGAGCCTTCCCATCTTGCATACATATAGAGCGATTGGTTGTGCTTAGGATTTTAGCTGGCTTCCTTTTTCAGGCAAGGAATAAGTCCAGATTGCATTAGCTAGGTCGTAGGTGTTAATATCGTATGTACGGTGTTACATCTTCTATAGATTTAGGATCTAAGGTGAGTGGTACAGGTGTACCACTATACACCTTAATGGTGGGTAAGTTCTTCATTCTTTCGGAGACTATAAATCCTACCAATCCGCGTCACACAGATGACGCCACCTCCCTCTTTCTCTCGTGCATGTCTGAGTGCGTTGTCCCTCTTTCTTTTCTCCAGTTTTCACTTCTCTTAGCCGGCCGGATGTTGACTGAACCCTGTATGATTGATCGAGCCAAGTTGGGACCTTCTTCCTCTTTGATTAGGAAAACCTAGAAATTTCCTCGCATTAAACCCATTAGAGAAGATAATCTAACATCCTTAATCGAGAGTTTTCTTAGATCAAGGTCTAAGATGTAATTAACTACGGGGGCTTGCGCCCGTAGGAAACCGATCCCCACAATCAAATAAACCCTATTCGGTGCTGATGTATCGAATAGGGGAAATCTCGTGAACTTTTGGGTTATAGATATTATTATCCATCGAGGTTGGTAGGTGAAAGCCGCTATCCTCCATGGCTAATCGTATCTATAACTCCATCTGCTCTTCCATCGGCCTGCTTGTGCCGAGTGTAAAGGCCTACGACCATTTTGTCCTACGGGATAGTATGATCGTACCCTTTGCATTCGAACCACACGAGCGGAATCCTTTCGGAGACCCACACTAGGAAGATTTATATTAGGTGCAGTAGAAGTCGTGAGAGGTCTACTGGGAGTTGCGGGCATATGAATAGGTATGGAGTAAGGGATAAGAAGAGGAGGGGAAGTGTATTGATTGTTGATCGAAGATGGGTAAACAGAATTGAACTGGGAAGATTTGAAAGGAAATATGTTTTCATGAAACACAACATGCCGAGAGATAATAATTTTGCCAGTGATTATGTTGTAGCGCCTGTAACCTCTATGGCTCGATGAGTATCATAGGAAAATGCATTCATGTAAATAAGGAGATAGTTTGTCGGAGGCGTATGGTTGCATCCAAGGAAAGCAAATACACCTAAAAATGTGAATATGAGAATGGGTTCGGGGCTTACTGTGAAGAAGTTGATATGGAATATGAAGAGAGATGGTTTTGGAAGGGAGGCGGTTTACAATATAGTTTGTTGTGGTTATCACACCAGCCCATAAAGTATTAGGAAGATTGGAAGCATGTAGGAGAGTACGAGTGAGATCGAGAAGGTGCATGTGTTTAAGTTAGACAGTACTATTTTGTTCATGAGTGTGGGGGCAGCTAATTTGATTAACGATTCCTCATTTGTGAAGGAAATTTCTGAAAATGTTGATGGTAAATTCACCACCACCATCGAATCTGAAGAAGCGAGGTGTGGGGTTGAAGTGGTTCCGAATAAGGTTGCATAAATACTAAAATTTCACACATGTTCCCTGTTTAGAATGCATTAAATAAATCCAAGAAAAATGAGTAAAATCGTTAATAAAGATGACATAGTATTTAAGCCAAGCTCGAAATTGTTGAGAGGCAAGTCCCCAAACATCAGAGTGAATTAAGCTAAATGGTTTATAAGAAATAGTAACACTTTTATTGAACGGTAATTTGTGGTTTTTCGACATAATACAAGACGTACAAACAAAAGCAGAAGAAACAAAAGAAAGTTAAAGAATTTTATTAGCAAGAATGGAGAGAGGTCTGTGATGGGGGTGTCCAAGTCTGGCTTGCCAAAGTTGTGGAGATAGAGTAAAGGCTTGAAGAGCGGTCTCAAATTTATTGGAAGGTAGACGAAACTGATAAAGACCTTTATGTAGATGACCAAGAAGAAGAGGTTGATTGTCCTTGAGGTCCTTGATCAAAAAGCCATTAGAATCAAAATAAATAGAAACAAAAATATCAGAAGTAAGTTTGCAAACATATATTAGACTATGTGTATGAGAAGGAACGTGAAGCAAGTTATTTAGGCGAAGCTTACGAGTCGTTTCCGGTAAAGTTAGCAAGCCTTGACCAGATATTTGAGTTGGCAACGAGCTTCCATTAGCAGTGGACACTGTGTCAGAGCACAAGTAAGAAGTTGCTTGATACATATTTGTGTTGTCGGGAGTCAGATGGGTGGTGGCGTCATAGTAAAGAACTCAGTCTTGTGTAGCATTGGAAGGAAACTGAGTCATTAGCGCACAAGGCGACCAAGAAATTGTTGGAGCATACTTAAAGTTACATCGATGCCAATAGTTGATTGCAACGTGTCACAATTTTCCACAAATTTGGCAAGTTGGACGGCCAAAGATGGAATGGGAAGGTTGCAAAGGAGGGGAAATAGGCAGACGAGAGAAATTGTTCTTTCCTTTGAAAGAACGTAGTTGGCCTCATCCCCGAGCAGAAGAAGCATTGTAAGTGTAGAGAGCGATCAGGTCAGTGGAAGAAGCGAAATCTTGAAGATGTTCTTGTTATATGTTTATCTCTTTGTTGCAAAGAAGATAGTAGATAGTGTCGAGGTTGATGGGATGAAGAGAGGTTCGAATCGCTGGTTTGAAGGAGTTGTAGGTGGATGGTAGCCCATTGTTAATGTAGAGCATAATATCCTCCGTATCGATTTGAGAGCCTGAGGCGACGATGCTATCAACGATTGTCTTGATTTGAGCTAGGTATTATTGCATAGATGAATTTATCAGATTGATGTTATGAAGTTCGTTCTTGAGTTGGATGACTCGAGAATGGTTCGTGGGTTGCAATCGCCGTTCAAGAACCAACTAGATCTTGCGGGCGGTGTTGGCGGAAAGCACATACGGAAGAATCAAATGCGAGATATGGTGGAGAAAAGTGTAGAAATGATATTGTTGTCGATTAAGCACCATATATTGTAGTCGGAGCTTGAGGGATCTGAGGGAATCGGAGTTTCGCATGTTAAGTGACCGACGAATCCATTCGCCGTGAAATGCTGGAGTAGTTGAAGACGCCAGATCGCATATGAGTCGGATAAGCAGGTTGGGAACGAGATTCTAGATATTTGAAATCAAGAATTTGAGATATGGGGGAATATCTAGATTAGAAAGGGAGGTTGAGAAGGTAGAGGAAGATGGGAGGGATGCTGTTGATTCTTGTTCTCCCATGGCGATGCTCTAATACCATTTAGGAAAGGAGAAAGGGCAAGCAGACAAAGCGAAACTAAGAAACGAGAAGGAAATAATAGTTGTATATTGATAATGAATACAAGTTACAAATACACATGTATATATAGAGCTAATGAGTAAATACAAGACACGTCATATATGATGACGTGGACAGCTCAATAATACTTTTTTCCTTCCACTCTTTTCCTCGGGCATAGTTCCTGCTTCGCCAATCTCTCAATACATGTAAGCTTATTTTTAATTTTATGCAATTTGTTTTTGTAACACCCCGAGATCTAACTTGGAAAGAATGTCAATCAATAGCCAAACAATTTACCAGAGTTATCTATAAATCTTCAGTAAGCAATCTATCAAACATCTATAACTATTAAAACATCAATATAACAGTCGATTCATATCTCAAAACATCATATACAATACTCAGGAACTACACTATCAATACAAGTAGAAAAGCTATCCTGTCCTGAGTACAAAAGAATCAACTATCTATCAAAAGTACTAAAAACCTGCAGATCTGGATCAATGCCTATCTCCTGCTCCCGAGCCCTGACCTGAAAATATCAACCACATATAATGAGCTTTACAAAGCCCAGCAGGTCACCTAATACCTATAACTGAAATCAAAGCACGGTGATCTAATCGATATGCATGTCAATCTATCAATCCGAATCAGTCAATGGTCAATGAGTCAATGCAGCGGAAATCAATAGTCAATAAAACCAGTCAATGATAGCAGCAGGCAATTCGATAAATCAACTCGATCAATCAATATCCGTCAATCAAATCAATAGAATCAGTAGAGAAAAGCGATACGGCAGAAATACAATGAATCTATAGGCAGCAGTATCAATAATTCTATAAGCAGTAGTACGATGTCCATGCTATCAATGCAATATCTATATCCATCCATTTCTATATCAATGCTCAATGTCGATGCACAGAAATCAATCAGTGAAATCAATGAAATCGTACGATCTAGTAAATCCAATCAAAGTCGATAAAGCAGGAATCTATAAAACAAAACAGTAAACATGCAATTCAATACTATATACTGAACAAGTACAATCTACTGGTCATGTTGCTGTTGTAGAATCCATATTGCTGTTGTAGTATCGATACATTGGTTCAATCAATAAGAGTCGTCACTCTTTTCGCCCGTCGGCATATCAATAAACTCCTTATGTCTCCCTTCAATAATCAATAATCAATGTTTAAAGGAAAGCCCGTCGGCCCACCATCCTGTACAGGTATCAATATCAATCTCCACCAATGTTCAACCAGGTTCCACTTGCGATCAGTATCAATAGTCAATTCAATCAATAAGCAATTCAATAGACAATAATAAAGCAATCATATCAATAATCAATGCATATCAGTTCAATCTATCAATTTCATACAATTCAGGAATCGTACGAAAATCGGGCAGCATAACGGTAGTCGGTCAAATTTACACAAAAATCCTGCAAAAAGACACAGTTCCAAATCTTTCCAAATTACAGAGGAATATCAATGACCTCAATACAAGACTATCGATCTATAGAATCCAAATCAAATCAAGTCCCGATTATTTTCTATTCAATTAAAAGCACGTAGAATTCGATTAAAATCTCGTAGAATCAATTCCGACCGGTAAAATCTTCGTAGAATACAGTCAAATCGTGTACAATAATCATATCTATAACATACTAAAAGTTGTGCGGTGAAAGTCTTGTCAAATCAAAATCAGGTCGAAAAGTCGACTACGAAAACACAAAACAGATCATATCTCGGTCAAAACACAAAATCTCTGAAAACAGAAACAGGGTTCGGAGTCCTTACCACGAGATCTTCACTTTTCCCAACAGCGGCGTCGGACGAAAAGCGCTCCGCGGTCTCCGAAAATCAACTTCCTCTTTTCTTTCCTTTCTCTTTCTCTCTCTACAAAATATCTGATTTTAAATTTGATTTTTCTCTCTCCTCAAAACGAGCTCATTTCCTTAAGTAATGCTCACATCGGCCCGGCCGATCGTCTCGATCGTCCTGGACGATCAGACCAAATTCCTATCGTCCTGGGACGATTTTTCAGGACGATTAATACTGTTCATAGGCGATAAAAACCCCTACTCACTGACTTGTGCCATCCACTAATCGTCCCGGGACGATACCTCGATCGGCCTGGACGATTTCGTCCAGAAATCATTCCAGAAAGCATTTCAGAAATCAGCTGTTCAATGCACTGATCGGCCTGGACGATCCAAATTTCGTCCTGGCCGATTCTGGGAGGAAAATCCAAATCAGAGAGGAACAGTAAGGAAACGAGATATTACAGTTTTAGCTTTGATTTTTTTAATATGATTGAAGACAAGTTCATCTATAAAAGAAATGGCATATAAAAATCACCCGAAGACTCTTCTCTCTCATCTTATCCTTCTTCTCCTTCAATTTTTTCTCGGCCAAGCAACTCTGAATGGACGGAGGGAGAGGGATGATAGGGACATTTATAAAAAATATATATATAAACAACATTAGTGGCTTACGTAATAGCTCTGCTTGTCAAATCTATAATTACCATAGAGCAGAAACTCAATGGCGCAGCACATTTTCGAGGCGTCTCTATGCTCTAAAAAACCTAGTGCTATAGTGCTCACAAATATAGCACACCAAAATGCTAAAGTTCAAGTAGAAATTTAAAATTTTATATTTTAAAATACTTTTTATTTTGAGGTTATTACAACTTTAAACATGGAGGGGGCATATATGACGAGCTTACATTCAGTACTAAAAAGCGCTAAAATGTGTCACTACAGAAAAATCATCTATTATCGATGGTAATTGATCATATTTTGGCGGATTTGGAATTTACCTTAGCCTTTTCGGCGAAAAATTTTCCGCCCGTTAAACCCGCGTAGGAAAAATATATCTGGTACCCTTTTCTGACAAAAAATATTTCCGGCAGCTATCCGATAGTATTAGGCCGCAAAAAAATTTAAAAAAAAATAATAATTAAAAAAATGAAGCCGCCCGCTGCCCTCCTCTCAGCTGCCCAAACGCGGCTTGACCTGCTGACCACCCTCCCTCCCACGCTAATCGCTGATCGCGCGCGCTACTTGTCGTGGGATTTGAATTAGGTTTGAATTTTTTTTTCTAATGCCCAACTAATTTGCTGAAGAGGCAAATGTGTAAAAATAATATTTTTATATAAATACTAATTATACAAAAATTAAAATTAAAATTAATTAATATAAAATATAAAAGTTAATAAATTAAATAAATAAGTTATTAAATTAATAATTACTTAAAATAAGTTATTAAATTAGTAATAAATTATTGGATTAATAAGTAACTAAATTAAGTTATTAAATTAATAATTAATTAAATAATGAATTTATGATTTTTAGATATTATTAAAATCCGCCGAAAACAAATACGTTGGAAATTCTGCAATTGGAAATATTTCAGCGTAAGCCATCGGAATGTTGCCGAAAAATAGGCCACTGTAAAAAGCCACCGGCAATGAATGATTTTCAAGTAGTGTGCTCTGAATGGGTTACAATGTGCTCTGAATGTGTTGTTAATCATCAATAATGTTGGGTGCATGAAGTATAAGTCTAACATGACAAGGCTTTACACTTATTTGTGCACAACATGACCACCCCTCAGGTCCGTGTCTATGACATCTCGACGCTTTGAAGAGCAAACGACTAGGTGAGACATGTAAGTCATATATAGTGGACCTCTACATACCTGCATGCAACCTATCAATTAGGGGGGCATCATAATTGCACATCTAAATTTTTTAGTTACTACATTACAACTGTATTTCGTCAACATTTAGACATGAAACCATGTGAAATTATTAATCATTTGGAATGTAAATTTGGCATAAAGATTCCGTACATCAAGGCATGGGATACAAGAAGGTGGGTCGTCGAATTAGTTTTTGGGAGTTATGAGGAATCCTACTACTCGTTGCACCGATGATGGAAGTTATTAAAACTGCAATTATATGATCAATTCATAAAACAATCAATTCAAAGAGATTTTTTAGGCTCTAATACATGGTTTTTACATATTTTATATTTATCATGTAAAAAATTTATCTTCGCTTATGATTGTTTATTTCTTTTCTCGTATTGGTATGTGTTAGAATCTTCATTTAAATTTAAGACTGTTGCGTCCAGGAGTATTCGCGGCGGTAGAAAAATATAAAGTTTATCGTCTTAGCGTTGTACGAAAATCCGGCACGCAATCAGATAAGAGAAAAGGTCTAGCATTTATGAGACACCAAAATTTTTACGTGGAAAACCCCTGAAAAAAAGGGGAAAAAACCACGGGGCCTAGCCAGTTTGAATGAATCCACTAGTATTGCAGTCGATTACAAATGAGGCCCTTCATTGGTGGAAGGTCTTAGCTTGATGTACATCTTCTGGAGTACAATACATGATGTAAATACAAAGAATCACTATTGACATGTTCGTTTGGTCGGGAGGACCGTAGTTAGCGGGCGACGGAGGTCGGAAGGCTTGTAGTCGGTGAGCGACGTAAGTTAGTAGGACCGTAGTCGGCTGGCGACGGAGATCGGAAGTACTGTAGTCGGCGGGCGACGTAAGTCAGAAGAACCGTAGTCGGTTGGCGATGAAGGTCGGAAGGACTGTATTCGGTGGGCGACATAAGTCAGGAGGACCGTAGTCGGCTGGCGACGGAGGTCAGAAGAACTGTTGTATGACGACGAAGATTAGAAGGACGACGTCAGGTAGAAGTCCAACAATGGAAGGAAATCCATATTCGCGTAGACGTCCAGCATAGTCCGATAACCGGTAGAAGTCTGGCATCGGGTAGAAACTTGGCGAAGAGCGAAGTTGCGACGTTGGGTAGAAATCCGACGTCTGTTGGTGGCAGAGGAGAACTCCGACCTCACTTGGGCGGAGTTTCGGCGTCAGGAGAAAACTCTGTTGTAAATTGAGAAGAATTTCCACATCCCGTGGAAGTTGGGAGAGAATTCTGGCGTTCTCCCAAATATCTGGCAGAATCCCGGCTTGTTCGGGCGGCGGGAAGAGCTCCAGCGGTGGTCGAGGAGGAGAGGAATCGTCTTTTCCCCTTTTCCTTCTTCTTCTCTTCTTCTTATCTCTCTTCCCTTTCGTTCCTTTGGTGTAGAATGAGTGCTATATTTATAATTTTTATGGAGTGACATAGCCCGTAAATAGGCGTGAGATCAGGGGCGAATTGGGAGTGTTTTGAATGGACGGCCGGTATCTAACCCTTTGATCATGCACCGTTCGTTGGACATTTGAAGGCCTTAGTGATGTCGGAATTTGGCGATCTTGGGCTCGTTGGATTCGTCTCGTCGAGTCTCTCGATTCGAGTATAAGCTTGTTAAAATCGGAGTTCATATGCTCTCAAATTTAATTTTTGAAGTTTCGGAATTGATTTTGCCTCGAGATTCGTGCCCAATCAAGCTAATTTCATGATGACGTATCAAAGAGATTAAATTATTTAATTCTTTAACATCATAAATATTTCAATAGATTATTATTATTTTTATTATTATTTATTAGATAAACAGACCTAACGTGAACCGAAATAGACCGGGGGAGCCAGCTACACCATACTTCGTCACTCTCGAACCTTCCAGATTTCATAAATCACGAAGAAATAAACTTGCTGTGCAAGAAAGTTTCAGAAATTTTAAGAATAAATGAAATAAAAAAATAAGATTGTTCTAGAACCCGAGCCCTTTCCTCCTTCTATAAAGCGTCGTCCTCACTCCTCGTCCTCTTCAGCTCATAGGAGAGTTACTCGAAGAAATGCCAGTACGTCCAACGGGAAGCATAACCCAGGACTGGGATCCAGTGGTGCTTTCAAGGCGAAAGCCCAAGAGCGCAGATCTCAAAGATCCAAAAGTGGTGAACAATGCGATAAGATCTGGCGCGGAGATCGAGACGGTGAAGAAGTTCGACGCCGGATCGAACAAGAAAGGCTCTTCGGCGGCATCACAGCCTGCAATGAACGCGCGGAAGCTGGACGAGCAGACGGAGCCGGCGGCGCTTGATCGTGTGTCGGCGGATCTAAGACTAGCAATCCAGAAGGCGCGGCTTGATAAGAAGATGAGCCAAGCAGAGCTAGCGAAGCAAATCAACGAGCGCGCGCAGGTGGTGCAGGAGTATGAGAGCGGTAAGGCTGTTCCGAACCAGGCTCTCCTTGGGAAGATGGAGCGCGTGCTTGGTGTTAAGCTACGAGGTAAAAGCAAGTGAATCGATGGTGATTTAGGGTTGTGTAGGTTTGTCTTTTCTATCTTTATTTTCTGTTCTTGATACTTGTAAGATAAGCTTATGTTGATGAACATGTTTTAGGCTTCCGCGTACATGGCTTTTAGCCTGTTTAAGTTGTTGGGATTTCTTGATGATGCTTCTGGCGAATTGAATTCATAGATAACCATTTTCTTGATGTAAATGGACGAATTGGGGTGTAAAGCAAAGGGAGAAGATGTATTCAACCCAAAGTGCGTAGCTGTTATTATTTCTGTAGCTTCAAATCTAACCTTTCAACTTTCTGCTCGGTTTTTTTTCGTGATGAATATTGTAACAGAAGAAACGCAATTCCAAACCAGCGAATCACCTCCTTTATGATCAAGTGGATGGGAGACGTTGGGAATTTGAACGCCCATATTCGTCTGGTTAAATTGATCAAGTATCAGAAGATCAATCAGAATATTGAACTCGCGATAAATCTCCGATCAAAATATTAATTTCTTACTTGTCTAAGTTTACTAATAAAATTAATTGAAGAAAATTTAAATAGAAATATGAATTTCTAAGAATTGCATTTTTTACATAAAATTTTCATTTTTTTAATATTAATATAATATTAAAAAGAATTAATACTTTAAATTTAATATTTAAAGTATTATTAAATAAACATATAAAAATTATGATGATTGTTAACATGCAATAATTTGAAGCAGCAAGAGATCGCAGTGAAAGAATGGAAGGAAGAGAACAAGAGACAGAAATGTTTCTTGTGTTCATTAATGTCCCTAAGGGTACACATGTGTATATATAAAGTTTACAAGGGATGTTTGTACATATCTTTGATCGAAAATGACAACTGGACAATATTCCATACTAAGTATTTGTTTCCTTATGCTTATATGTTAATATACCCTGATAAATTGATTTCACAATTGTGACAATGAGTTTGTTAGAGAAACGAGATATGGATAAGGATTTAGGAAATAAATTATGCTTGTATTGACTTGTTTTTAATGTGTTCCCAAATAAAGTGACAATAAATTTCGATGTGTTTGATTCGAGCGTGTAAAATCAGGTTATTGGCCAGAG
Organism: Dendrobium huoshanense; assembly: GCA_016618105.1. NCBI lineage: Eukaryota > Viridiplantae > Streptophyta > Magnoliopsida > Asparagales > Orchidaceae > Dendrobium > Dendrobium huoshanense. The sequence continues at coordinate 45,316,075 of CM028345.1, read as the reverse complement.
CAATTGCATAAGTGTTGTCACAGTATAATGTTGTGGGTTGTTGTTGAGGACAATCCAATTCTTGAAGTAGTTGATGAAACCATATAATTTATGTCATCGTCGTGGCTATTGCTCTATATTCGACTTCAGTAGATGATCGAGCTATTGTGGATTGTTTCTTTGCACACCACGACATTAGAGTAGAGCCTAAGAAATTGCACACCACGACATTAGAGTAGATTGGGTTTTGAAGTATTTGAAAATTCAATGGAAAAGACTTTTACGACTTAGCCTTTTATCATTGAATTTTCGCTTGAAATTCTTGATTTGAACGGGGTTTTAGGTTTTAGGTTTCAAAGCTTAAATTTGAATTATACTAATCATTTGTAATTAATTGAATGATTACTAATGATTGGATAGATCCTAAATTAGGTTTGATATTGATTTGAAGGTTGAATCAGGGCTTGAACTAGAGCCTGGGTTTTGAGCTGAGATGGATCGGCTGTAAAATGTGATGAAGCATCCTTATCAAGAAACCAGTCAACATGGCTGGTAGTATATGGTGCGGAAAATAGAGTTGAATTGGATGTAGTGTTTGAATATGTTGGATCGGTTCGATACCAACAGCGAAGGGCAGAGTGTTCGATTTTGTTGCAAATATGACATATGGTGTTATGCTGAGGATTTTTGTCGCCGCGTCTAGTAGGTGGAAAGGAGCGACGACCTCTATTTCCGCGAGAATAATTGTATCTTCCTCGTCCTCAGCCACGAGGTGCTGCGAGTGCGATGGAGTTGTCCATTAGATGCAATGATTGAAGATCTTTTGTTGCTTCATGGGTTATAATCTTCACTAAATAAAATGATTGTAAAGATCGATAAATTTTAATGGCTGGAGGTTCAGGCGGATCGTCATTTTTAACGATTGATACGATGATGGATGACCGTTTAGCGTGTACAAGAGCACATCTTCGGGATCAATGGTGTTGTCGGTTGCTTGAATAGAATCAACTTTTGATTTTATATCAAGAAGATACTGTATCATGGTTTTGTCTCCATTGACAAGTGATGCAACTCGTTCTTTAACTGAATGATCCGGAACCTCGTCGTGGCTTGAAGACGATGCGCAAGAGTCATTCATATGTCATGACAATGCGTTAATGTGAGAACATAGGGTTGGATAGATAGTGAAATTACAAAGTATAGCGCAACAGTAAGATTTTGATCGGTGAGAGTCCAGATGTCGTGTGGAGACTAGGTAGTTGAGGCGAACAAATCATTTGAAGCGGCTCGAGGCGAAGGACACAGAGATGTGCCGTCAAGAAATCCTTTGAAGCCATCGACGGTGAAAACCTTTTCCACTTGTGACTACCATAGCGGGTAGTTTTACGTAGCTAGAGAGTTGGGGACAAGATTATTGATATTACTCATGAAGAACTTGAGTTGAGGAGGAATGGTAATCAAAATGAGAGAAGCATTAGAATCGACCGCGGGAGAGGAAGTGACTAACCCGGCCATGGATGCGCTGGATCAGATCAGAGAGAAAGGAAGAAGAAGCGAGAAAAAAAAATGCTAGTCTTCACGAAATGGCTCTGATGCCATGTTAACCTGCAATGCTTTGAAGCGGCAGAGATCAAAGTGAAAGAATGGAAAGAAGAGAACGAGAGACAGAGAAATGTTTATTGTATTCATTGATGTCCCTAAGGGTACACACATGTATATATAGAGTTTACAAGTGATATACGTACATATCTTTAATCGAAAATGACAGTTGTACAAGATTCCATACTAAGTATTTATTTTCTTATGCTTATCTGTTAACAATAATTACTCATGGTTCATTTCTAGTTTAAGCTTTTGAATCATTTTAAGTCTTTTTTGTGTTTTGAACTGCTCATAGTTTAAGCTTTTCAAGATCTAATATTGTGTAAACAAACAGAATTTAAATTATATTGGACTGATTTGTATCAAAATAAAATGATAATAATTATTATTTTTAAGAATTTTAATTATTGAGTATGTATTTTTCTAAATAATAATATATTAATTATAAAATATATGATAAAAATTTAAGATCTTGAAAAATCTTTCACTATGAAAAAAAATAATTTTCCTCTTACTTTTTTTTATTCTAAAGTTATATATATATATATATATATTTATATATGAAAAAATAATAAATTTTTCCCTTTTTTCGCAGACATTAAAGGAAGAAAATATCATTTTGGCTTTGAGCAGCTTGCTTTTGCTTTACCGAAAGGGTTCATACTTTTTTAAAAGAAAATTTAGGTAGGGTGCTATAGCTTAAATTTTTATAATTGATAAATCATCAAAAATTATCTTGATCGGGCATAAATCTCAAGGCAAATTTGAGCTGGAAGCTTCCGAAATTAACATGCATATAGTCGAATCTAGCGATTGTACGAATCCAATTAGTCCAAGATCGCCAAATTCTGATGTCAATAAGATACTTAAATACTCAATAAACGGTCCATAATCAAGGGAGTTGATATCGGTATTCCATTAAAAACACTCCCAATTTTTATTGATCTTATCCCTATTTATTAGTCATGCTACTCCCAAAAAATTATAACTATATCTCTTATTCTTTATTAAGAGAGACACAAGCAAGGAATAGAATGGAGAGAGAGAGAAATCTGAATTCTCTTGCCACCAGATCATTCCTCCTCGACCACTGTCTGGCCACTAACCGTCATCAAACTATTGCTAAACTTCTGTCCAGCCACCGATCGTCGCCAGACTATCTCTGGGCCTTTGCCTGGCAACCTGTTGTCATCAAACTTCCATCCGGCCATCATCTGCCATTGTACTTCCTCCCGACCACCAACTATCGCTAAACTTCCTCCCGACCACTAACTCTGGATTTCCATCTGTCCACTGAATGATATTGGATTTCCGTCTGATCCCTAATCATAGCAAGATTTCAACCTAACAGTTGACTATTCTAATTTGATCGTCCTCAATCTCAAGGGAGAACCATTCATTTGTAATTTATTCAAATACTTGTGGAAGCATTTCAACTGTACATGACCCTGTGATTTTTCTCTTTAGGGTTTTCCACGTAAAAAAGTTATGGTGTTTATATTATTTCTTTTTGTGAGCTCCATGCCCGTATAATGTTAAGACTTAAAAATTTTCCTATTTTACCCCCGCGAATATTGTAGATCACAATAATAATTATTAAATAATTTTTAAGAATAGAATAATATATAAATAATAAAATTATATTATATTTTTAAAAATATTTAATAATTATAGAATTCATTCTTATCTATTTTTTCTTAGATTTTACTATTCAACAATCAAGCCCGGGGAAAGATAAATGGGGAGAAAAAGTGTTTATTAATTTCTATTTTTATTCCCTTCGCTCTAAAAGTCAATAGGTAACTATCCACCTTTAATAAAGGAAATAGTTTAAAGATAAAATAATAATAATAATAATAATTTGTTTTGGGATAATATAATACAAATTCTATTAATAACCAAAAATGAAATGTTTGTAATACTTAATAACTTAATAATTATAATAAAAAAGTCTCAATTCATGGCACATGATAATTTGACCTAAGAACCCTTTAAAGCAGTTTTTTTCTTCAAAATTCAATGTGGTTTAATTACGTGACAGTAGACATCTTCTTTTTGATCTATTGATTGAGAGTTTTGATTATTGATTAAAAAAACTTGTGGTGTTGTGTGTGAGTTTGAAGATATTATTACATGCGGTCATTGGACGCTGTAAAGAGACGAATCATGATGCGCCGCATCATCATTTTAGTGTGCATCGCGGCTGTGTATCAGGTGACATGATGCATCATGATTCACCAGCGGATGGTTTGGTGACCGCACGTAATAATTTCTTGTAAGTTTGTCTAAATTAATATAATATAATATATATATATATATATATTATATATATATATATATATATATATATATATATATATATATATATATATATATATATATATATATATATATATATATTAATCAGTCAAATTTGTCAATATAATTTACTTCACATAATTTTCTTACTGGTAAGAAAATTCTCATGGAATTTATCTAGCCATGTTTTTCTTCTGGCCTTTTTGGCCAATTTATTTTGTGAGAAAAGTATTTTCCTCATAAAACATTTACTGATAATTTATCTAACATCTTTGTCAATTTTTTTTTCTTTTCAAAAAGCTAAAAATTTGATAAAATGTGCATGCTATATTTCATAATTCTTCCATAAGTGAGCAGAGTCGGCTCAAATTCGACTCATAAGTTTATTAGTTCAGCTCAATTCTATACTAAAGTTCGTATATTATATAAGTTTGAGCTCTTGAGCTCAAACTCAGTTAAGCTCGACTTATAAGCTTATTGAGCCACTAGATTAAATTTAATTATATTTTATAATTAATTAATAGATAATTTGACAATAATATAGTAAATAATTTTAATCCGTTTTCAAATCAAGCTCAATCAAGTTTTTCTAAGGAGCTCGAATAATATAGTAGAGCTCGAAACAAATATTTTTAGAACAAGCCTTGTTTGAGAGCTCGAGTTCGAGCCCAATAAAAATTAAATAAGCTTAAGCTTAATTAAGCATATATTCGACTCGTTTACACCCCTACAATCAACCTTAGAAGCAGTACAAAATTTTTTATTTTTTAACTAAAACTTCGTTTTAGAAAGCAATAAAAAAGCCGTCCCAAACGAAGCCTAAATCTTTATTTGGGATGACTTTCTTACTGCTTCTTAAAATAACCTTTTAGAACAAATTTTTAATTTTGTACTAAAAATTTATTTAAAAAAAAAAAAGAAAGCCATCCAAAACTAAGCCTAAGGCTTTCTTTAACTAAAACTTCGTTTTAGAAAGCAATAATATTCGACTTTTTTGTTGCTTCTTAAAAAAAAATTAGTAGAAATATTAAAATTTTTATACTTATAAATTAATTTAAGAAGAAATAAAAAAATCATCCCAAACCAAACTTAAATGTTAAATCAGTAATCTAAATCATTCAAACATCTAAATATTTCTTATCATATCTCAAATCGCTTCCCCTTACCTCACAATGATCTAAAGCAGACAGGATAACAAAAAGCAATTAAAAAAAAAACAATATTGTCCAAGCACATCAAGAAAAGATCTCATCCGTTCATCTGGTCAACCAACTCTCCTCAACAATTTCGGCGCCGCCGCAAATCGGGAGGAGAAAGATCGCGCCAAGTTCTCCGGCTCCACCGCCGCCGCTCCTTCATCGAAGTTCAGCTCATATGTCTCGAAATCATAACAAACATTTGACACCGTCGTGGGGGAAGAAGAATCGAAGATTCTTCTCTTCTTCCTAAGAATCTTCCGCCATAGCCCTTTCCACTGAAACAACCTTCCCAACGTTAAGGAGCGTTTCAAGGGATAGAGCTCGGCATAGTCGCCGGCGGCGGTTCCGTCGCTAGAATTGAGGCTGATGGTTCTACGGCGATCGGCTGCGAACCAAAGGCCGGCGATGGAAGAGAAGGATCTTTGTTTTTGGAGACTGGAGCTGTACTCCATGCATACGGATGAACTAGGGGAGGTGAAGAAGAAGAAGAAGAAAAGGCAAGGTAATATGGAAATGGAGTGGTGAAGAAGATTTGAGAGTTTTATAAGCTTTTGGGGGTGTGTTATTAACTGTGCATGATAAAGATTTTCTTTATTTATTTATTCTTTTGGTTGGGAGCCCTTACAACGGTCAAAAATGGAGGCCGAAGCTTTTTTGGGACAGCTTCAGACGAAGAAAAATCTCAGTTTGTTGGGGGATTTATTATGTAATGGCAAATGATTGTTACTTGTTAGGTTGCATCATTATTCGTTTAAGACATGCAGAGCGTTTGTTTCATCGGACGCAGCAGCTGATGAATGAGAAAATTACAGTTTCTTTGCAATATTCGTAAATCGCAAATGTAAAATAAGAGTTTATGTAAAAAATTTTATTATGGGATAGTTTAGGAAGGTGAAAATTTGTTAGTTTAACTTTATTGAAATGAATCAATTTATGAGTAAAAAAGATGTCATCTTTTGTAAAGATATTTGATACGTCCTAAAAAATTGCTTTGATCGAGCACGAATCTTGAGTCATATTCAAGTTTGAAACTTTCAAAATAAAATTTGGGATCATCTGAATTCTAATTTCAGCAAATTTATAGTCAAATTGAACATCTCAAGGAGACGAACCAAATAACACCAAAATTGGTCCAACCCAAGCCCAAATGGGTCCGAATCGAGGGCCCGAACCACATTTGGAAGGCTTTAAGTATTATTAGGATAATGAAATGATATTCAAATATGGCATGCTTATAGTCAAATTGAGCGTCTCGGCGAGACGAATCCAACGAGCCCAAGATCTCTGAATTCCGACACTCTTAACTGACTTAAACAGTTGAAAAACTCTCTACGATTGGGGGAATCAATACGAGCCATCTGATGGAGCATTCTGAACCTGCCCCGGATCTTCTCTAGATTTACGGGGTGTGCCACTCATGAAAATTTATAAATAGACCCCCACTCTCTACATGGGGGGGAACCTTTTGCTTGAGATTGAAGAGAGCTCTGAAGCTTCAAGAGCTCTAGCACCACCGCCGCCTGCCGTCAAACCACCGCCCAACCGCCGCCTGCCGCCGGACCACCGGCCACCGCCTGTCGCAGGACCACCGCCCGGCTGCCGCCTGCCGCCGGATCGCCGCCGCCTATCGTCAGACTACCGCCTGGCCATCGCCTGCCGCCGGACCACCGCCCGGCTACCGCATGCCGCCGGACCGCCGCCGCCTATCGCCGAACTCCTGCCCGGCCGCCGCCTGCCGCCGGACCGCCGCCTTGTTGTGCCTTCCGCCGGACCACCGCCCGGCCGTTGCCTGCAACCAGACTTCAGACCGACCTTCGTCGGACTACCGCTCGGCTGCCGCCCGTCGCCAGACCATCGCCCGGTCGCCACCTGCCAAAAAAAGAAGATGGGATACTAGGCAATTGTTTGATTGAAAAGTAGGCAATTGTTTGGATGAAAATTAAGCAACTAAGAAGATGGGTGGCGAACAAAAGTGCCTCATAGTTTTTTATTATTAGAGTTGTAATAGCTGAATGAACCTTCACCACCAGCCGATCCAAGTGTCTTCACGCGAATGAAACCCAGCCGAATGAGCTGCCCCTTCCTTTTCCTGAATCATAGCAAACCGAACGTAACAACCGCCCCTCTACATGTGCTCGCTTGATGTTCTCTCCAATCGTGCGAATCACACCATTCTTTTCCTATTCGATTGATTCTCCCGCTTTAGCTGCCTTCCTCTTGTCATTTAAAACATAGAGGAGACATAGGGCATCAAATTTCCTCCCTCCTCTATTGTAACATATGTCAAATCTCTCTCCTTATTCTCCCTCTATGTCTCTTTCTCACAAAGAACAACCACCAAATTCATCCTTCCCCTCTTCTCTCTCTTCCTCATGTGGTTTAATTTCCCCAACTCGATGTCATTGTTAAGGAAGGATTCCCTTCTTACTTCATTCTTTCTCTGGGATCAAGTTTGAGTCTTCTTCCTCTTATCTTTATGACTAATCGAGATCAATTAAGCGACAATTATTATTATTGGTATTTGGATTGGATCAATGGCATTGAATCTCCATTTTTCCACTTATATGATTCTACATTTTTATTCGTGATGGGAGTTTCACATCTTAGATTGTAATTTAATTCATGAATTATATAAGTTATATTATTTTACATGTTTTGACCTTATCAATCTATCTCATGAATCTTATAGGCTTAATTTTTTTAATATAATATTTAATGTACATATTTATTTTCGAGTTATAGAAGCTTTATGTTATAAGCATACAATTCCATTTTGTTACCTTGAATATTAAATAAAGATTTTTTGTTTGTAGGACTTTTAAGTTTTTGTCCTCAAGACTTTCTTAGTTGAACATCTAGTTGATTTTAAGTTGATGCCTTTTGTGTAAATTTAAGCAACATTTATTTATTTTTGGATAGACATACCTTTTTCTTGTAGTGTTATCCTTGTTTCTAATACTAGATTTCTAGATATTCGATTGCTAGTCCCATTTCTGATATTTAATTATTAGTATATATTGTGTATGTTAGAAATCTTATTTATTACTCATAATAAAAGTGTCATGTGGTAGAAATAGTACTGCCTTCATTTATTGATGTACGAGTTCTTATCATTGAAAATAATTCAATTCATACATATTAGTAATGTTTAATGCAATAAATGATACTCCTGTTGTAAATCATATTAGTTATACAATTTGTTATTACCATGTTAACTTATAAAATACATGTATATAGGAACTTATTAGTAAAAGCACGAACAATGTGTAATTGTGTGTAAGCCGGTAGAACCCTCTTGGATATTAGCTATCATAATCCAATACAATAAGGCTGACAAATTAGACATATCCTATCATGTTTGTTTTCAACATAAAACCCCTAGATTTAGGTTTAAATTTTATTTTTCAAAATGTTCATCCAATTTTAACTTTAAAATAAACCGCAGAGCTGCTAATAATTATCAATACAAAGGAAATAAACACATCCATTATTTTTTTATTTATGATTGTTACGGGCTAGAATATTCACAATGGTAAAGTAAAAGAATTTTTTGTCGTAACGTTGCACGGATATCCAGCACACAAATAGAAAACTTAAAAAAAAAAAAAAAAAAAATTATGTGAAAAAACTTGAAAATGGGAAAAAAATCACGGAGCCACAGCTAGTCGAAACGATTCTACTATTATTTGAACATGTTACAAAAATCGTCCCACCCTATACTTGAGGATGGTCAAATTATAGTAGTCCAAGAAGGGGATTAAACTTCATGTCAATATTCATGAGTTTACAATGATGATTGTCAGATAGAAGTTTGAAGGTGGTAGAGCGAAAGTCCCCGACGACTGTCAAGCTAAACTACGGTGATGGTCTATGGATGGGCGGAAATCCAACAATGGTCGGTGGCCGGGCGAAAGTTCAATGACGGTCGATCGCCTGGCGAAACTTCGGCGACGCTCGATGGGTGGGCAAAAATTTGATGACAATCGATAGTCAGACAAAAGTCCAACAAAACGTCCTTTTCAAGGCGAATGCTTGACAACGATTAGTGGTCGGGCGTTGGTCAAGGAGTTTGGTGGTAAGAGAGCTTCTAAATTTCTCTTCCGCTCTTCTCTTTTTTATCTTGCTTGCTATTTCCTTCAGTGAAAAAAGAGGGGTCTATTTATAGTTTTTTGGGTCTCGTTTGGTTTGTCTCATCTAGTCGCTCATATTAACTATAAGCATATTGATAAGTGCAAATAATATTATATTTTATGTGTTAATTTCTTAGTGAAAGTATATTATTTTAGTTATATTTGTGCAGAAAATACCAAAAATTACCAAATTTTTATATATGATACAGTGTCATGGCATCGGACACAATACCACCACGACACCATCATTGACGCTGCAGGAGTGCCCAAATATGGACATGGAGGTACCCAATCTTTGTTTGATAGTGTTGTAGTGTCAAAGGAGTGGCCAGCACAGCAAACACCAGTCTCTATCTGCATAGTACCGCGATGCCAAATTCCAACGCCACCAGATCAAGAGAGTGTCATGTGGACGTCGCATCGCTCAACCATAAGCAACATTGCAGTTTTACAATTTATAATTGTTTAGGACATGATCTGCCAATGAAGCGACGTGTCAATTCATTAAACAATGGGTCCATGTCAACAAGTGTCCAGCGAAGGAAACCCTTTAACACTGCGATGTTAGTGCATTTTATGGGTGCTGCGACGTAAGTGTCTTGAGCGTCATGGCGCATGAATTCATTTTCTATATTTTTTTATAAACAGTCTATTTGTAAAGTTAGTAGAGGAGTTCAATAACTTATTTAATTTCAGCCTTTATAGTTCTTCTCTTATTTTTTTTCTTAGGAGTGACAGCTAAAGGAATTCAAAGAAGTATTAGATACATTCCATAGGAGTGTTTGGAGTGTTTGGCTTGTGTTTGCGCGCGAAAGCAATTTTGTAAGGGCAATATGAAGTGTAGAGGAGATGATTGAACTCATCTGGTGATATCTTTTCTTTTGTACTTTTTTCTTTTGTATTATTAATGAAAATAAATTTGCTTCACTTGTTCTTCATGAGTAGCTAAAATTTCTAGTTTTGAATTGAATGTGTAAATAAATATGGAGTACTAATTGAATTCTCTTCATCAATAATTTCATTATGTTTTTAATATATTAGGTCTTCATTTAATGTATATAATGATCATATGTATAGTTAATATCAGGTATAATATGGATCCTATAAATAAAAGAGCAGGCACAATCAGATACGTTGGATTGATATGATGCAAGTATAAACATAATGTTTCTCATGTTTTAAATTTACAGAGATGAATTATCATGAGGGGGTTTTAATAGTGCATGCTTTACTTTTCTAAGATTCTCATATGGTATTGAGATTAGAAAGTTTAATTTGTCCTTTGTCTTTGCATGCTTAATTGAGCGGTCGGTGATGCATATGCTCTGAATAATATTAATACCAAAGAGAATCATTATGAAACATTTGATATTTATATTCTATCAATCAAAAATAATTTATCTAAATAGTGTTTTATTTTTAAATTAAGTGATTGAATCTCCATCAAAACTTATTTTAATTGAGTAGGATAATTTATATAGTTGAAGTAGACTGTACTAGTATTTACAAGTAAGCATTTTTTCTCGTGGGATCGATATTTGATACCCTACTCTATCATTATATTACTTAATTCGACATATATACTTGCTACATTAAGTGAATTTTTTATAATGTTTATATCAAAGAAAACCTAATCATTATTTAAGGATTAATAAATCCCTAAATTTTTTTTACAATTCTTTTGGTTACTCCACCGTCCCCATCAATTATTTGATGGAGAAATATATGAGGGATATTATTAATAGAATTTAAGTTGGATGGTTGAAGCAGAGAAATGCATCGGGTCTGTTGTGATAGAAAAGCACACCTCAAACTTTGCAGAAATTTTTCTATGATAGTGGTGATACCTCCAATGCTTTATGACACTTAATATTAGCCATTAAAAGAGAAGTATAAAATTAAGTTAAATGTTGTAGATGAGGATGCTCAAGTTGATGATTGACTATACACAGAGACAAAATGTGAAACGAGTATATACGTGAAAAGGTTGGAGTATCTACAATGGTAGATCAGTTTAGAGAGTCGCCTTAGATGGTTTGGTCACATAAAACATCGCTCTTTTGATGACCTTATTAGGAGAGTAGACATTATATCCAGCCTATATTATCAACTCTTTATAGAATATAATGGAGAGCAAATATTTATGTAATTGGCCCTGTAATGGGATAAAGGCTTGTTGTTGTTGTTGTTTTTTAATCATAAATTTATATGAATACAAAGATTTTATGAGAATAATAATCTATAGGAGGATTTACCTAAATCAAATATGTCATATTTATATACTATTTACTCATATACACTAAATTTTGTTAAGTAAAAAAAAAAACAACCCTTATTATTAACTTCCCCTAATGATGCCATTACCCACTGCTACTCTCCACTTATAAAACTAAAAAACGCGGTGATTTTTTTAGTTTTATGCATGCAAATCTCCCTAACATATAAAATTTAACTACAATTCACTTCAACTTCACAAGCTCCGCCAATCTTGTAACCTTCATAAATTTCCAATCCTGTGAAAGTCCCATCTTGTCATCCTCATATGCTGCCATCCAACCACTTCACTCTTCAAACTGTCGCCTTTGCTAAATCTGACACACTTAAAGGATTAATTATTATGTGCGGTCACTAGACATCGTTCGTAGACGAATGAGAACATGCCACGTCAATTTTTATGTTGTCTACTGCTCGGTACCGGGTGGTATGGCACTTTCATTCATCTCCGGACGGTCCGGTGACCGCATAGAATAATTCTCCACTTAGAGAGGGACTTGGTTAATGAAGCAATGAGATGGAGTGGCACAACAATTCACCTCTTCGCCCCTTGTATCCAACAAGATCTCTTAATTTTGTTAATTGAATGTTATATAATGTAAATAATAAGATTTAGAAATTAAATATGTAAATTTTAATGATTTAGGTGCTATACATATTATTCCCCCTATTAAATATTATTATCATTTAACCATAAGTCAAAACTCCAAGGAGCTAGCTTATGAACCTTTCCAAGTTTCCATCCTATCAATGCAATCCAACTCGCTTTCACATTAAGACCTAAAACAACAATCGCCCCAACTACTCCAAATCAACTAATAATGTCACCCATTAAATTTCTTCACATATGAGAGTTATAAAATAAGAAATTAAAAAAAAAAAAAATACTTTAATTTTAAAAATGTCATGTATTTTACTTGAATGCAACTTAAAAGAAATTTTTTCTAGCATGAATTATAAGAAATAATATAAAATAAATAAGTATTATTGCATATAATATAAAATTTCAATTATTTTTTAAATTAATATTCAAATTTATTTGTAACTATTGAATTTATATATTTTTGCACGCCATAATTAAATATTTAACTAAACTTTTAATAAAAGCAAACAAATTTATATTGATATTTTATTGTAAATTTTTATATTTGGATGATAATTTAAAAGAGGGAGCTATGATATTATGATGGCAATAATTTTACAAATATGTGTTATTCATAAAAATATGTCCTAGATCAAAAATTCATTAAAATGACCCAAATTTTAAATTCTAGTTTTTAAAATAAAACATTGATCACATGCACTTAGGACATCTGATTATAATAAATGGAATTTTAAAGGAAACTGATTTCTATTTTGAAATTCTAACATGTGATCAACAAGAAAGAAATGATGAAAAGTTACACAAATCTCAAAGCAAATCTAGTGCATGTATTAGAACAATCAAAATGTTTAAATCTAAGAAAGAAGAAAAATAGGAAGCAACTGCATCCTAACAGAGCATGATGAGAATTTCATTCATTCATAGATTTGAATATGCAGCTTTAGATTTCGTTTGGAATAGCTTTCTCACCTCTTTTTAAAGCAGTTTTTCAATAAAAAATGACAATTTTTTAACTAAAAAACTGCTTTAAAAAACAATAAGAAAGTTATCCCAAACGTTGATTTAGAGGTATAGAAAATGGAGAACGAGAGAATTAATCCAAATCGACGACTCCGAAATTAGAGAGTAAGATTTTGAGCTGCTGGACAAAATCTGCTCCTGTTGCATACTCTGTAAGAAGCCCGACAGCAAAACCAAACATTGCCCATCTGCAGAACAATCAAATGCACATAAAGTTTGATGAAAGTGGTGACTCTTAACAAACTCAAAGCATTTCATTCCAACAAACGCAAAATGTTGTGCAATAGGCTAAATATATTTTTAAAAAATAAAGATAAAAGAATTACACAAATTAAGAGCATTTTCACAGTGCAAAAATTAAGCGCTATATGAGCCCGAAAAAAAAAAGGAAAAATTATTACATGTAGTGTCCGGATGCATTCGGATGTCAATCCGGACGTGTCACCTCACCCAATACACATTATATTAGGTGTTGTAGCATCCGGATTTGCCTCCGGATGCGTCCGGACTCCGCACGTTATAATCCCTCAAAGAAAACAAGAGGTTGAGAGGAAAAAAAATTGAAATTATTTTCAGAGGAAGAGATCTGAAACAAAATACGGCAGAAATCACAGAATTTTGAACTATGAGCAATGAAGAAATGTTTGAATCCTCTTCCCTGCTGAGGTAAAATCATAGGAAGAATGTCTACTCTGGTGATGGATTGTTTCAAGTAGGTTCAAAGCAGTACAATAAATAGTTTAGATTGAGCAGAATTTGGCAGGATGAAGCAATTTTTTGTTTGGATAATAAGAACAATATAAGGATTCTGGCTTATTTTGGTATGGAAATGGAATAAAATGGAGTATTTGAGGTGGTGGTTTCACACTTTCACTTGCTTCTCACATGGATATTACTTCGGCGTTATCACTGAGTTTGTTGGCATACAACTGCATCTTTGGCGCACTCAATTATTTCCGCATGGTGATTGAAACTCGTAATCTCACAGTGAAATTTCCTTCCTCGAATAGCGTTGTAGATATACGTGGAAACTGATGTGGAACATCATTAGCTAAATAAGTCCTAAAGACTAGCATACCTTTTAATACATTTTTTCTTTTAAGTTTTCTAGAATATTATACTTCACTTATATATACTATACTAGTTGTAAGGAAGAGAAGGCATTGATGAATATTATATCGCTTTTAAAGCTTTAAGCTTAGTTTGTTCTCTAGATTGGGAGTTCCTTTTAGCAGATCCGATTCTTCCGCCAATCCATTACATCAGAAACTTTCTCCAATCTCGAAGGCATTATTTGAATTTTGTCAAAGAAAATAATGTTGCCAAGAAATAAAAATGAATAAGTATCCAAGATACATGCAACTAAGAGAGAGGCTGTCAAGAAAAAAACTTTGCATTCGCTCTACAAAGGTCCTAAGGTACTTTCCATTCTCAATTCGCCTCACTTGTACTTGTACGCATTGTTTCAAATTGCGCAATATGAGGCTCGTCTTGAGACCCGCTGATGTAAAACATAATTGCATGGATGAATTGCTTTAAGGAATTTGCACACTTAATATTCGTAGAACAAATAATTATATCTTGATGGTGAATTTAAACGACGCAATAAAAACATAAAGAGCGGTAAGACAAGCTTAGGCCAAATCACACGGTAAAAGTTAAGATCAGAAAACAATCAAGTTAATCTAACATTGCATACATGAATGGTTCAACGTAAATCCCTAAATTAATAATGAGATTAGGCACTATGCACGAGTCCCTCACTCAACTCTCTAGTTCTCTAAGCGTAGCGGTGAAGAGCTTGACATGATCTTTGTGAGTCAAAATATAACCACAATTGAAAATAAACTAAGAAAATAGGAAACTTGGAGAAGAGTTCACCATAGTCAAGTTCGCAGGTCTTGTTTGAGGCGCGCAGAGGAAGTTCCGAATTGTGGCGGTTGATCTTGGCGAAGTTCTGTGGGTGGGCAGCCGATGGAGTCTTCTGGGCAACAAATGGGAGTATTCCGAATGGCAAAACAACACTAGAAAGCTGTTGGATTTACTGGACAGCAGGAGAACAAAACTAGGACAGCAATCTCCAAGTTCGTGGGAGGGCAGGCTCACATACCAAACATCCAGAATTCTCTGGACAACAAGGAGGCTGGTCTTGGATAGATCCTAGACAGCAACCTGGAGCTATTTTGGACAGCAATGTTGCTGTTCTGAAGTCTTGGACAGCAATTAGAAGCTATTTTGGACAGCAATGTTGCTGTTCTGAAGTCTTGGACAGCAATTAGAAGCTGTCCAGAAATCTGGACAACTGACGAGGAAAATTTTCAAGATTTATTCCTGGATGCACGTGAGCTTGAAGGGTATGGTGGGGAATTGCGTGGACGACAGTGGAGGGAAACAAGAGTTAATTTCCTTTGATGGAGCATATGGGGAAATCTGAAATTAATTTTTAGATTTAGGGAGTAATTATGAAGCAATTGATTTAGACATTTGAATTTGAAATTTGTGGAGTTGAGGGAAAGTGGGGAGGGGATTGAATTAATTAGATCCTTAATTTGTGGGATCTAATTAATTAAATGGGGGATATGGGTGGCCGGCCAAGGAGAGTGGAAGGGAGAGGGGTTGGGTATTAATGAGGTGGGGACCACAATCTTAATTTCAGTTTTAACAAAAATCTGAAATTAAATTTCAGTTTTCTAAAGAGGAGCAGTTTCCTAATAGGAAGACAATCAATTGGATTAATTTGAATTTCAAATTCGAAATTGAAATTCAAATTCGAAATTGAAATTCAAATAAATTGATTGCATGAATAAGGGAGAAAAATCAGGAAACATTTAATGCTCATAAAACTTTGGAATTTCAAATTTGAAATTCAAAGTAAGGGGGCCGGCGGCTAGAGGAGGGTGGCAAGGGAGCGGCCATGGTGTGGAGGTTGGTTGGCCGGTGGGAGGTGGCGGCCTGGTGGCCGACGGTCTGGGCTGATTAGAGGGGAGGCGGCGGCAAGGCCTGCAGGCCGGCGGGTAATGGGGGATAAGGAGAATTGGGATGGTGGAGGTAAACCACGAGCCACGGACTATTCCAATGACTGGCGGGTATTGCTTTTGCCCTCACCTTGGGCTTTCCCTAGAACTCACACAGAGATCTAGGAGAAACAAACTCACTAAGAGATCTTCAAGAGGGAACCCACAAAGAGAACACAAGAGCAAAAATTTTCATTCAATAATCATCATCCCTTTCCAAGAGGAAGGGGAGGGCTTAAATAGTCAAATACATGAAGGAAAATAAAAAGACACAATTGACCCTAGGGCAAACATAAAACAAAGCCCTCAAGTGAGGGTAGAAATGAAAAAGTACAAATAACAAATAAAATACATCAAAATAAATTGACACAATCGTAGCCGTTGATCTTCAATGTCCTCATCACCCGCCTTTGCGCAATTCTAGTAAAAAACGCCTTAATTCTTACGCCTCGAGTTTTTTTTTATGAGGCTTGCGCCTCAACTTGGTTGAGGCCCCCCTTGAGGCCGCCTTGCCTCACTGGCATGAGGCTTACGCCTCACGCTATATATATTAAAACTTACATAAATCTTGAAGTAAATGCCCAACATTGAAATTTATAGGAGAGGAGGAAGGGGAGAGAGCAGTTCATCATAATGATGATTCAAATGAATAACCCCTTAGTGATGACAGTGCTGATGACTTATGAGTTCTTATGTGATATGTCATTGCTAATTATTTTTGGAAATTGGAATTATATGTTAATGAAAAGAATATTGGGATTTGGGAAAAGATAGAATTTTGAGTTGAACTATATTTCATGTTGTCTTATTATTGGATATTTTGATTTCACTTCATATCTTATGTTTTTTTTTATTATTATTATTATTATTATTCACTCATTAGTATATAAAAAATTATCATTTTATGTTTACGCAATCTTTTGATTTTGAGGCTTATGCCTCAAAACGCCTTGAGGCTTACGCCTCGCCTCACGAATGAAAAACGCCTCAATACCCGAATATGCAATTTTAAACATTGCTTGTACTTGTACGTAGTAACTTATATGCCATTGCTTGGAAATCATGCAAGATTCGTAGAGTAGATATTAATGTTGCCAGTCATCAGTCGAATGTTAATGCAAGTAAACTCAAATAAGATAAAATCTACAATTAAAAGAGTAGAGGGCTCCTCAAAGGAAGCTTCATTTGAGAAATTCATTACAGAGATGAGTAGATTTCAAATATGGATATAGCCAAGAAGTCTGGAAGTAAATGGAGGAAGCAATGTACACTTCAAGAAGGCCAATGAGGCATGCCCAAAAGATCAAATATTGACACACTGATCGACTCAATTGTGGTGTTCTCAACAGTCAACACTAAGGCTTCGTTTGGGACGAGTTTTTTACTGCTTCTTAAAACAGGTTTCTAATTTAAAAATTAAAATTTTTATACTAAAAAACTTCTTTAAAAAGCAGTAAGAAAGCCGTCCCAAACGAAGCCTAAGTTTCTCTATGTTGTCTAGGGGTACTAGTTAGTAGATAAGGATGCACCACGAGGGGAAGGCAAGTTTCACCATAAATGAAGGAACATTTTTCTATAAAGTCATGAATTTTTATCTAAAGGATGTTGTAGAAATTTATCAAAGGCTTCCTGACAAGATTTATTTCAAAGTACAGAAGGATAGAAATCAATACATGTAAATGAAAATTCTAATCAAGAGGGGAAAAAAAGATGATAAGTCACTTCCGAAATATCTTCTTCACTCCGGAGATATAAATGGAAGCTCAATCATATGAAATGCTTGTTTGGAGTCTGGTCAGGCAAATTCTTAAGAGATTTGGTGTTGCCAAATAAGATAAAGGGTGAATTCTGCAAAAGTCAAATCAATTATAGAGATGAGGTCACCAAGGTCAATCCAAGGAATTCAAAAGCTGACCAACAAGCTCCCCAGTCTTAACCAATTTATCTCTTGGTTGGGGGAGAGAAATGCTCATCTCTTTAAGACTCTTAGAAAGTCTAAGCAGTCCAAGGAAAACAGTTGAAAGAGATCCTTTCAGCAATGGAAAGCGTAACTTACTATCAGTCTATCACTTTAATCTTCAAATGCCCAAGACATGCCGGAGAGATCTGGGAGCGGGCACTACTATTGTTAATTTAGTTCTAGCTCATGAAGAAAAGAAGAAACAACAAAAAAATTTTATTATTTATTTAAAAAAACAAAAAAACAACACCTTGTGTATAGAGATGTGCATTGTTTAGATAAAACAAAAACATAAAACCGAACCCATCTTATTTAGTTAGTTTAGTTTGGTTATTAAAGTAATGATTAAGTTAACTTTCTCTGATTTTTAGTTATGGGTAATTTCTTGATAAAGATCCAAGTTCACATTCAAATTATAATTTTAAGAAGTACTTTCTCTGATACCTTTTAGTTGAAAATTTTGTTTGATTTAGTTTGGAATTTTCTCCATTTTTTGAATTAGCTTATTTTTATAAAATGACCAATCAACCCCGACGATGCAGCAAAACCAGAATTAGCTTAACTACCCTACATTATGAGCCTTGCTTCTTGATAAAGATCCATCAAAGTCTTGAATCAAGCGTTGCATCAACCATAACTTATTTCACTTAATGAATTCAAATTATAATTGATTCATTAGCATGGAAGTTTATTGGTCGTAGATTATTGATATTCTGAGTCTTAATATATATTATTTATGTTAGTTAAGCCTAAATTACCCGGCTATTTTAGTTCATTTCCTAATGAATGAATTGAAAAAATTGTGTTTTGATTTGATTTAGTTTGGATGGTCCATTTTCTCGCCCATTTTAGGCCAAGCCGCCGCCCACTCAACTAATTGAGTTCGGATTAATTGAATTATTTGCAAATTGGAATTCAAATTTTTAAAGCTCCCAAATATTTAACCAAGAGATTGACCAACCCCATCACATGTACCCCGGCCCCCTCTGCATAGTATTTTAGCGAAAAATTAATAAGTGATTTAGCAGATATTAGCTTAACTACCCTACAGTTGACAAATTCATGACCAAAATCTTGCTCTCATGACATTACTTTAAAATGATACTCAAGGCGGATTACTCTTTTCACCAATCCCATAAGATCAAGTGAGTCTTGACCTATACACCTCTTTGTCAAGTGTTGCATCAACCATAACTCTAGACAGGAAAACTCTTGAAAAAATGGGCCATCGCCAAGCTTAATGACTTATTCAAGATTGAATGTGCCTGTACTGCTATTAAAGCTCGAGTACATTTTCATTTTGTCATTGAATTCTCAACTTCATAAGAGGATAAACATGGAAGTATAAGTATAAGAAGACAAAATATGGACAATGCAAACAAATGGAGCATCCAACGAATCAAGCAAAGGGCAGGTGTGTGCTTAAAAGACCATAAGGGATATCTATTTTCTCTTTCATGTTAAGTCTACAAATAAAATATCTAGTTTTAACATCAACATGATCATTATTCACCTTATCCTCGTTGTTTTAGGTCAACTTCATGAATCCTAATACAAAATTCCCTTGGTTCACATTGTTTGAGGTGTTAAATGTATTTTAAATAAATCTTTAACACAACTTCAATCTAGGCTATCGTTTTGTTTGTAAGTCTGGACCAAAGAGAGATCAAATTGGCCTGTTATACCAACGGTCAAATCCAATATCAACGCAAAAAACTTAAGTTTATAAGTGAGAGTCAATTATTAGTACTGTTATACTTATATGTTTTTTTACTAATCAATGAGGGACTAAACCCAATAATCTCACAAGGATTAAAACTTTCATCCAAAGCTCCTTTCGTCCTAATTATTCAGCATCAATTTTATGTATTCTTCTTATTAATACATCTTCTAAACTCCATTGGATATGCCCAAAGATCCAAAAAAATATTTTCACAATTTTATATCTAATATGCGATACTCTCAAATTATTTCTTCTATAATCATTTATAAATTAATAATTCATAGGCATCATTACCCCCACCCACTCACATCAAAACTCGCTTCAAACCCAAAGAAAAAAAAAATAATAAATCAACCTATGAAATTACCTCTCATTTGTGATCTCAAAATTTCCCAAGTATCTAAATAAGGTTCCTTTATTAGCCTCTTACAAAATCTTCAGCTGAAAGCAATACTGCAACCCCTTAGCCATCTTCATTTGGAAACCAACATCACCACCTGATCCACCTCCTTCACCTCACTCGACGATGCCACCGCTAACGGAACCTCTTCATATGGTGCCATTATCGTTGTCAAATGAGCAGATAGATAGGAGAGAGAGAGAGAGAGAGAGAGAGAGAGAGAGAGAGAGAGAGAGAGAGAGAGAGAGAGAGAGAGAGAGAGAGAGAGAGAGAGTAGTAGTAGTAATATGAGGAAAGGGAGGAACTATCAATCTTTTTAGAAGACTCCTTTTGAGCTCTAAACTATAAAATAAGATTTTCAGAAGCAAAATTTTGAGGGAGTGGATGAAGGAAAAGAGGAGATTTTAATTTTGATGCAAGGAATGGTGAGACCTATCAAAACTTATTGGCTCTAATTTTTCTAAAAAAAAAAAAATACTTTTTTTGGCCTTCTTTTTCCAATGGAGGTAAGTTCTAAAGAGAAGAACGGGATGAATTTTGATCGAGAAGGGGGTAGCAAATGCCCAAGTTTTACATGAAGGAGATCACAAATAATGATTTTTAACTAACCAATATTGTTCCATCTGGTTGAGCAACACTTTTGTATTTTTATTTTAATAAAGCTCTTTCCAAAACTAAGCCAAAGGCTAATTTTCCGCCACCCCAACAAATGTTTAATAAAAAAGGGAATTAAAGTAGGCGCATTCTTTAAGAAAAATTACCTTTATCATAGCGGTGGTGGTTTGATAAAAGATTAACATGCCATCCAAAGTGATGGGGACATTAGCAGCGATTTCGACACATTTACCTTCAGGAGATGCCGGAGATCGACGGCCACGATCATGATTTGTATTTTCATCATTTTATGTAGTAGTTTATTTTTATTTTATGAATTTTCCGTTTTTACCCTTACGGGTATTTGGTAGCTATTGTAGCCCAATGGGCATTTTAGTACTTTACTTTCTTTGTCATTTTGATGCCTATTTATATGGCCCTTTTCTCATGTAAGAGTTAGTTTTTGATGAAATGAAAATTGGCTTTTGTTCTCTTTGTGAGTTCATTTCCCCACGATCTCTTAGTGAGTTCGCCGGAGAAGACTAGATCTCTTTGTGAGTTCTTGTTTTCGTACACGTTGCTCTTGTGGAAATTCAAAGTGAATATATTTAAGGTTAGCAATTTTGTGGTGAACAAATCCCTGGATTTTGTTTTCTCTCCTCCTTTCCCTGCATTTGCTTTCGTTTAGCCTTGGCCTGCTCAAACCTCCGGCCACTTCGGCTGCCTCCCCGCCGGCCAAGCCTTTCTCCAGGCTTTGGACGTCGATCCAGAAAACCCCCGCGCAGCCATCTCCCCTCCTCCACACCGGTTCTCAACTCCACAGCCAGCAGTCCAACCCGTGAGCCTCTTTTCCCCCAGATCCCCGAAATTTCACCTGCAGCCATCACCGCCATTTCCCTCTGGTTTCCCAATCCGTGGAATGTCAACAATTAATGCTAGATTAATTGCTTAATCCATCAACCCTTTTTACAGCCAACAATTACTAGCAATTAATTCTATTTGAAATTCAAATTCCAATTTTCTCTCTCATGTCAATTCAATTTGGGAAGTTACTTAAGTCCCAATTAAATCTGAAAATCATAATTTCAGGGTTTGATTAGGATTTAATTACTCTACCTTGGGCACCACTTAATGAGAATTAAATTCCCTTTCCCCTCTATGCCTGGCCAAAAGTCCTCCCTTGATTTTTCTTTCTCTTTCACATTGATTCCTCCTCCCATTAAACCTCCTCAATCCTGTGAAACCACCGCCCACCTCTTGGAAAATAATTTGAATTCTCCAATTATTTTCCCTCCTCTCTAAATTAGAATTCCAAATCAGAATTCTAATTCTCCCAAAATTGGTTTTCCCCTGAACTGGGTTGCTGTCCAGGATTGGAAGCTTGTGGACCTGCTGTCCAGAGCCTTCCACACATTCAAATCTGCTGCTGCCCTGAAGTTCTGCTTGCTGTCCCCTTATTGCAACAAAATATCTTGTTGTCCAGCACTCTGGAAGACCACACTTTGCTGTCCGTTCCCAGCAGCTTAGAAGAGCATTCCAACGTTTCTTGCACCTGAAAGGTTGCTGTCCAAGATCTGTCCAAGACCAAACTGCTGCTGTCCAAAGAAATTCTGCATCTCTTCCTGCTGTCCAGCCAGTCGGGAGAGCTTCGGATGCTGTCCTAAAGTTTCCGATTGCTGTCCACCACATCAAGAAGGGTTTTGGTTGCCGTCTACTTCATCTCAAGCATTCAGACAACCACTAAAGCTTCATGTCTTCTATTTCTTTGGGTAAACTCATCATCCGACCCTTTTATCTTTGTAGTTACTTCTCTATTGTTGTGATATCTTGATTCATGAAGATCATGCTAATCTTCTCCGCTAAAACCTAGTAATTGGATGAGTTGTGTGAGGGATCTTCTCAGAACAACTAATCTTATTGTTAGTCTAGGGATATTTGTGAAAAACCATTCATGTACGCAACGTTAGATTGACTTGATTGTTATATGATCTTAACTCTTACCTGTGTGATTCAATCGTAAGCTCGTTTTTTCCGTTCTTAATGTTTTATCTCGTCGTTCAAATTATTATAAAGATATAATTATTTGTTCTATCTAAAATTAAGCGTGCAAGCTTTCATTACGAAACCCATCATCGCATGTACGTTTCACATCACAAAGATATATTTAGCAAGGAAAAATGTTGTTGAGAATATTATTAGAAAATTTTAATGGAATGTAATACAACCGTATAAATGTTACAAGACTCTTTCATCAAAGTATAACATTTTCTTTCCAAGACAACAGTTATGACAGTAGTATTAGAAAAACAAATGGGCACAGCTAAAAAAAAAGCAAATGTCTTTCCATTATATCAACACCATAACTTTCATTCGTACAACTTCTTTTTCTTATCAGGTAACTCAAATAGAATACTTCAACAATTTTATTATCCTAAACATTATCTCAAATGATCCCAAGGGCGTTTGGCAGAAAATAACATACTATCCAAACCCATTTTGTTAATGATATTTCATGCAAAACCTTGAGGAGGCTATAAAAAAGTTCTGTAGAATTTGCCAGATAAAACTATTAAATAATAAGATGTCAATCCTTGCTTCACAAGACAAAAAACTTAAACAATTTATTTTTACAAGACAAAAGTACTGTCATGAAACATTAGAAGAATGGCTTGCATTTTCTCTACGTATATCTATTTTAGTTTTCCTACTAAATGCCTTGAAAAACAAATCTAGCTTTATGTGAGGACATTAGAGCATGAATCGTATATCAGAGGCGTAACCATCGATCTACGGCCACGATCGCGTCGATGTATTTTAAGTTATTTCATGTATTTATTTTATTATGTTACTTGTTATTTATGTTGTATTTTATTTTTTTCCGTTTTACCTCTTGCTTAAGGGAAGTCGTATGTAACCACTAAGGGCATTGTCGTCTTTCTTATTTTGAGTCTTATGTACGAGGCTATTTATAGCCCCTATGTTTCTCTTTGAAAATTAATGATTGAATGATAAAAAAAAAATTTGTGTTATTGCTCAAGTTCTTGAGAGATCTTGAGAGTGCTTGGAGAGAGAGCGAGATCCCTTGGAGAGGGAATTTTGGATCACCCACCAACCTTGGAGACGGCCGGGTTCGTTGTCTCTCTTATTCATCTATCTTTCTTGTCCATCGTCTCCAAGCCGCCGGCCACCATAAAACTCCCCCCTTGCCACGGGTAACTTCACTCCATTTCCACCTCATCAGACGAACCACAACCTCGTCACCCCCTCACCAAAATTTCCCCCTCCAACCCACCACACCGCCAGCCTCCTCTCCTTCCCATTCCCTCCAAAATTCAAATACCTACATGAATAATTGCCATAAATTAATATTCTTAATTTGGAAAGATTTATGCTTCAAATCTCAAAGCAATTTGAAGTTGAAATTTTCTTTCCTAATTTAAGAAATTTATTTTAGAAAAGTTTCCAAATTAAAGCCTATTTAAATTTCAAATTTATTTGGATTTAATTAAAACATTTCCTATTTCTTATAACCAAATTAATAAACCCTTAATCGCTCCCATTAATTCCCCCCATGGCTAGCAATGCCGCCGGCCCCCCTATAGTTTTGGATTAGGAAATTATTTCCTAAATCCCAAATTCCCCTCTTTGGAAGCATTTCAACTTTCCCCACCTCCCTTTGGCCGAATTCACCCCTAGCCCCACCTAATTAATTTATTTCCATTGGAGAACTTCTCCAATTGGAAATCAATTAGCATCCTCCCTACTTTCATTATAACCCCCCCCCCCCTTCTCTCTTCTCTCCCTTCCTTTAATTATTCTCAATCAAGAGGATAATTAGAAGGTGTTTGAATTGTATTTTCCCTCCACCTAAACCTCCCAAAATCTGAACTCAATTTCCGAAACCCTTTTCCCTCATGGCCGGCCACTTAATCCATCTCCTTCCTTGAGGGTTTGCGAGATAAGCTCCTCCCTCTCAATATGAGCCTTCAAGGGAAGTACGGTCTAGCGTGCTCAACACTTCAACACTAGAGAAACTACTTTCTCTCTAAGTTGAACCTTCAAGAAAATTACGAGAAACTTCTTCAACATCTCGACTACTTGTTTCCGGACTTTGACTAAGGTGAACTTCCTCCCCTTTTCAATTACCTTTCTAATCCCCTAATCTTGTAGGTGACGACAAATCACAATGAGCCGAGTTTCGCCTTATGCCTAAGCTTAGTAAACGTAGGATTGACTATTGAGCATGGTTTAAAATTGCGCAATTAGAGGCGCGCCTCAAGGCGCGCCTTTGCGCAATTTCACCAAAAAACGCCTCGAGGCTTACGCAATTCTGGACATGGCTGAGGCGTACGCCTCACCTGGACTGAGGCGCGCCTCAGAGGCGCAATTGCGCAATTCTGGGTGAGGCGTACGCCTCATAGAACCGGCCCCACCCACTTAAAATGAAGGCTTTTCTCCCCCTTAATCCCGCACGGCTTCCCTCATCTCCGAAAAAAACCCCTCCCAGCTCTCTGTTCGCGAAACCGCACGCGTCCCGCACGGTCGGCCAAGCTTCCCGCCGCTCCTCCCGCCGGCGCCGCCCCTCTCCGGCGAAGTGAAAACTTCCGGCCACCCTCTAGGAGTACTCCACATTCGATTTTAGGTATTTTTTTTAAGTTTAGGGATTTATTTTGCAAGTTTAAGAGAAATTAGGGTTTAGTTTTTTTTTTTTTTTTTGGAATGTATTTGATTTTTTGCTTTAGGAGACATGGTTAGAGGTAAAGAAAAGACGAATACGTCATTGCGGAGGGACCCTTCTTGGAAGTATAGTGTACAAGTTGACATTGGCGGCGGCGAGAAGAGCTATGTATATTTAAAGTGCAACTTTTGTGAGAAAGTTGTGAAGGGCGGAGTAACCCGCATGAAGGAGCACTTCTCATGCTCTCACAAGAACGTAGCACCTTGTGCAAAAGTGCCGGACAATGTGAAGGAAGAAATATGTGCTTACATGAAGAAAACTACCACTGTCAAACACTTACAACAGCAGCAATTTGATGAAAGGGTCGACCAAGGTGCCTATTTTGGGAGCGAGAGTGGAAAGGGCTCCTCCTCCACTATACATAATAGAGGTGCACGGGGTCCTATGGATCAGTACATGACTACTGAAGGAGCAGATAGAGGAGAAGCAGATATGATGCGTGCAGGTGGTACTAGAGAGGGTCGGCGACAGGTTTGCATGGACATTGGGAGGTTTTTTTTTGAAAATGCAATACCATTTAATGGCATTCATAGATACAATTGGAGAAGAAGATTCACTTGAAGACTGATATTTTGTGATGGGATATGACTTCATTTTATATGTTTTTTGTATTTTGGGAGTTTTGTTAAACTGATATTTTATGATTTTGTACTTTGGGACATAATTTTATTGCATCTACTTTCTTATTTTCCAATATTGCTATTATTTTCCTGCTAAAATCCTTAATTTTTCATTTACGCAATTCTGTGTTCGTGAGGCTTACGCCTCAGACCGCCTCGAGGCGCAGTTACGCAATTTTAAACCTTGCTATTGAGTGCACTTTCTATGCTTCTAATCTAATTATTATATTAGGGATTTTGTTGAAAGCTATTTACTTTGCATGTTATTGAATTTCTAACTTGTTTTGATTTTTCAAGTGCTTGGCAAGTGGCTTAGCCTAAACATAGGCACCCCTCTCTTGTTTTCTATTGTCGTTTTGATTGCTAACAGTTTTAATCTTACTTACTTAATTCAAGAAATCGTGCTAATCAATATTCCATCCATTTAAAAGCATTTAGTTCTACAACACTTTACCATCACCATCATCATCATTAAACTTATCCTAACTATTCAGCTCTATGAATCCTCAAACTCAATTCGTTCAGATCATATTGCTTGATGTGTAAATTTAGTTTATGCAAATCTTTCAACACAATTTCTATCGAGATTGTTATTTTGTTAGTGAGTAAAAACTAAAGAGGAATTAAAATAGATCTGGCGTACCAATAGTCAAATCCATTTTTAATGCAAAAGCTTAAGTCTACAAATAAGTGTCAACTATTACTATCTCTACACTACCATATTTTTAAATTAATTGATATGAGGCCAACTCAATACTTTCGCATATCTCTCAACACTTGATCTAACACACCCTCTTTTTCTAATCATTCAGCATCAATTTCATGTACTCTTCCTATTAATAAATCATCTACATTCCACTGCACATGCAAAACCACCAAGTATATATTTTCACTACATTATGTGCTACTCTGATATTCTTTCTCATACAATCATTTCTAAAGTAGCAACTTATGGTTCTAATATTCACCCATTCCTATCAAACGTATAACAAATCTAGCATATATACAATAAGGGGTTATTTGGTAGAATAATTTAAGCAAGATTTAACCAAAATCTTCAATGATTTTTTAGTTAGTAAATACTATTGTGAAGTGAAATGTCATCTTGCTTCCATTATTTGATAAATCATAGATAGCTGACATATGCAATACATTTGACTGTATTTAAGGCTAGATGTATTGGGAACCTAGTTCTAACGTTTGTGGTAGAAGGAAATTAATACAGTTAGTAGAATCTGCAACTTGTTGGTTTCGTTTCTAGAACGTGAGTCCTCTTAAAATTTAGTATAAGCTTCAAGATGAGATGTTATTAGTAGATCTACTCAGGGAATTATTGATATATGGTTGTTTAGCCAAATTTGTTAAAAAAATTTAAAACTTGTGCTATGTCATGGCTGCTCATACTTAGCACAGCTAATCAACAAATCATTTAAACTAAAATCTTGGGAAAAAATAAGAAAAACAGTGTATCAACATCAAAAAGTGATTTTATTAGAAAAATATATTCAACAAAGATGGATGAGATATTTCAATAAGCTTCCAATGAAGATTGTGCGAATACGATTGATTTTAGTGGCTTTAGTACCTTAAATGAAAAATAAATATTTTTATTTTTATCATCGTATTAGTAAAATCAAAGTTAGAGATGCCTCAACAAAATGAAGTGTGTAAAAACGGTTGGACTTGATAATATTCTAATAGAGGTGCGGAAATGCTCCGCATATGAAGAAATTTTTGGCTTACAAAATTTTTCAATATTTAAAGACAAAAAAAATGATAGATGAGTGGAGAAGAAGTGAGTTGAATTCTAATTTTAAGAATAAAGGTGGTCCACAAGAGTGCAAATTATAGAAAAATTAAGTTAATGTGTAACACTCTAAAACTATGGGAGAGAGTTGTTGAGCATAGGTTACGACATGATACTAAGGTTTTTCAAAATCAATTTCGATTCATGCATAGGTCTACTATGGAAGCTATATATTTATTGAGAGGTTTGATGGAGAAGTATAAAGAGAATAAAGAGGATATACATCTAATATTTATAATTTAGAGAAAGCATATGAGAAAGTTCCAAGAGAAATGCTCTAGATAGTTCTAGAAAAGAAAGGAGTTAATAATGTTTATATTCAAGTCATTAAAGATATGTAAGTAGGAGCTGCTACTTGTGTTCAAACACAAGGTGGTTGACCAAATATTTTACTATTGCTATTGGATTACGTCAAGGATTAGCTTTAAGTCCATATATTAAGTGTTATAGAGATGAGAATACTCAGGTGGATGTGAGGATTCACTCTTAGAGACAGAATGTGAAACGAGTATGTAAGTGAAATGATTTGAGTAGTTCCAGTGGCAGATAAGATTAGATAGAGTCATCTTAGATGGTTTAGACAAAACGTTAGCCTTTCTATGCTCCGGTTATGAGAGTAGATGTTTTGAATTACCCTGTGTTAAAAAAGTTGGAGGTAAAACTTAAAAGATTTGGTTAGAAAGCATCAGAAATGATTTTTTTATTAAATTTAAATGAGAATTCTTAACATGACACAATAGACAAAAAAATTTATGTAGCCAACCCCACATAGTGAGATAAAAGCTTGATGTTGTTGTTTTTTGTAGTGTATTAAGATTTAGTTGGATTGAAGTCAAACAATTTTAAGATTTAACACCATCAGGATTACATGATTTGGCAAACCCTACTTGAATTAAATACTTATTGTAAACAAACAGCCCCAAACTAAACTAGCATTAATCCTTGATAAATCTTAACATCAAAACCCATCCAAAAACCAAAAGGACAAACAACCAATACATGAAATTACCTTCCATTCGCGATCTCATTCTTCCCCAAGAATCCAAAGAACGGGCCTTGATTAGCCTCTTCCAACTTCTTCTGCCGAAAGTAATCCTGCAGCTCCTTCGCCATCCTCCTCTGGAACTCCAACGTCACCACTCCCTTCACCTCCCCCGCTGAAGGCGCGGCAACCGGCTTTGCCGGAGGAGCGGGTGATAGGGATGGAGGGGGAGAGAGAGACGGAGCAGTACTAATAGGAGGAGAGAGTGAAGGAGCCGTCGGTCTTCTCAAAGGGCCTTCTGCTTTGGAACTCCGAACTGTAAAATAGGGTTTCGGGGAGCAAATTTTTAAGGTGTGGGGTGAAGGAGAAGGAGAGATTTTGATTTTGATGCAAGGAATGGTGGAAGCCATCGACATTTCTGCGCTGTGATTTTTCTCAAAAATTATTATTATTATTTTGGCGCTCTTTTTCTGAGGAAAGAGGAATGTTTCTCGAGAGAAGAGAGCGATGAACTTTGATCGACAAGGAGTGGATATTAGATGGCCAAGTCTTGCTTCGAAGTGTTCAAAAATATTGGTCTATTTTTAACCCAATACATACAAAAGAAAATAGGATGAAATTGATATATACATATAATTAATTATATACTCATAGATTTAATAATTAAATTTTTTATTTATTTATATTGTAATGACTAAACTTAAAATTATAAAAAATACTTTTTATTTTAAATAGTTTAATATTAATAATACTTTTGTGATTTTTAAATTATAATTTTATAAAAGTCAATGTAAAATTTTATTATGTAAGTATATGATATAATATATATATATATATATATATATATTTGTATTTTTTAAAAATAATGGTTATTGAATTTATAATTTATTAATTTACAAATTTCACACCAAATTATCCAAAATATAATGTAGATGAAAGAGAGCAAAATTTGAAATGGCAAAATTGAAAAAAATAAAATAAAGTATCGAGAAGCAACATCTTGATTATTAAACTCAATTATTCAATTTATTTTACATAATTATAAAAAATGGACTTTTTTCAGATTATATTAGGTCCCATCGTAAGAAAGATATTTCACTTAAAAAAATTTACAAAAAATATTAAAAATTTATAGTTAAGAGAAATGTTGTACTTAACTTAAAAACAATATTAGAAAAAAAATCTTATATTGCATTTTCTCCATTACAATTTATAATATACTTTTTCAAAATAGTTTTACATTGGGAAATTTACAAACATGCCACTTTATAT
Organism: Dendrobium huoshanense; assembly: GCA_016618105.1. Classification (NCBI taxonomy): domain Eukaryota; kingdom Viridiplantae; phylum Streptophyta; class Magnoliopsida; order Asparagales; family Orchidaceae; genus Dendrobium; species Dendrobium huoshanense. The sequence goes on along the minus strand of CM028345.1, from coordinate 45,285,859 downwards.
CATCTTATTTACATATCTAACACCCAAAACTTTAATATTACATGCATACCACTCTATACTATTTTAATATCAAATATATCACTCCTATTTCTTTCCTACCACTCATATATTTCATTTCTACCACTCATATTTGATATGAAAATGAACTATGGGTGATATATATGTAATATTAAAGTTTTAAGTGTTAAATATATAAATAGAGTAGTTTAAGGTGGTATGTATGTAAATCTCCCTTTTACATTTCATTTACGACAACTTTCTTACTATACTTTTCAAATCGTATTCATAGTTTATATTTATATTTGGTCACTGCTTTCCAAAAAAATTATCTTAAGAAGTTATTTTTTACAATAAAACTTGAAAAAAAAAACTCCTCGCAAAACTTTACAATCAACTTTAAAAAAAGTGTAACCATCCCAAATGGACCCTAAAACAAATTTTAAGAAAAACATGAACAAAATTGTAAATTTTTTTTTATTCCAGCACAGCTATATATTTTTAGTTGATTTTCTGCCACAAAAAACAGCAAAGAAATATCAAAACTAAAATATGCTTTAAATAATTAAAAAAAAAACTAAAATACAAGTGGTGACATGAATGAAATAAAAATAAAGCTAAACTAATGCATTATTGCCATCAACGGCGACAAAATGCACAACGCTGGACTGTGCCGCTCCAATGCCTTCATTGCAGGCTGATCTATTGAGTTCAGACCACATACAAATTTCACCAATTACAGAGACCAATCAAAAGAAAAGCACAGCAAAACTACAAAGCAACAAAAAGCCTATCCAAGATGAAGAAAACGATAATAGATAAAAATCTATATAGCTGAACAAAGCAGTACACATTCTGAAGCAAAATACAAGAAGAAGAGTATAAAAGGAATTGGACCCAAAAAATTTAATTTTTCGTCACAGAAGGCGCTGAATGTTTGAAGCTACTGCTTCTGCTAACTCCTGCAGCTGAGGAGAACAACAGACTTGAATGAAGCAGCAGCGCAGTCGTTTGTTGCTTTGTCTATTGACTGATGGCTCTAAAGAAACCAATATCTACTGAATGATGCAAAAGCAGTTTTTACGCCTTTCATTCTCGCACTCGCAGTCCGAAGCATCGTCATCGCTGTAATATCAAAATGATGTGAAATGAGGAATTCTGTAGCATAAGCAGATGAAATAATATAAACATTAACATTGGCTGTTTGGCTGCAAAATTTAGCATAAACCCAGGGGCAGGGGCGGATTCATTATAAGCCCGGGGGGCAATTGCAATTTATGATCATAGTCCTCTTTGGACCCCCGACATATATACGAAGCGTACAACGATCAAGGAGATGAACAAATAGGGGTCAAGAGTCAGTATCCCCAAAACAATTTTTGGTCGTAAAGGTATTTATGGAAAAAAAATCTCTACATATTTACTTATAAGTTTGCCCCCTGAAAATTAAGGATGGTTCCGCCCCTGAATTAGGGCTATAAGTATTTTGAGCCACATAACCCTACAACTTTCCTAGGTCATGTTATCCTCTTGTTTTAGGCTAATCTTGGATTTAGTGAATCCTTAGGGAGTAGCATTTGGGAGGTTCACACCATTTCTCAATGTTCTGTTTCTTGATACTTTCTTCTCCTTCAGTTGAATCCTAAATCTTGAAAATATTTGTCAAGCAATTCAATAGGTTTTAACATACTTTAGCATCTATTATGTTAAAATAATCTTCAGTATTTAATGCCTCCAGGGTTTGCTGAATCTGGATTACCAAAATTAATAAAGTGGAGTGATTATGGCACTAAAGTGTGCAACCAAAAGACTGCTGCAGGCCACTAACTAATAGCTTCGTCTCAAATGGTGGGCTCCCATGGAAGCAACTATTAATTAGCTCAATAGATCAGCATTCTCTGCACGATTAGGCAAATGCCTGCTTTGTTTATAATATCATAAGTATAAGATGGAGTGACCGCAAGGCGCACACATATCTCACCAATTGGCATCACCATTGGGCCCATTTGAACAAACGCTTATAGATAGGCATCCATTAATTCAGAAGTTCATGACAACAGGTAAGAGTCACTTCTAGTATATTAGGAACTCAATTGTTGTATCACTTTCTATGTGGAACTATCTCCACTCTCAAGGTAATCTTCACAATCCCTATTGAGGGTGATTAACAAACAACTTCCTAACAATGGCAGGGCTCTCATGAAGGTGATCAATGGTTGCTTTCAGCTGTGTGTTAGGTCGGTTCATCCTGAACCGGCCCAGCCAGCCCAAGGCCGGCTCAAGTATACAAGAGGCGAAACATGTCCACCTCCTTTGGAGCTTGCCGCCCCCTTAGTGGGCCCCACTTGGAGCAATTTGTGGAGAGAGGATTATGCGGCTAGGGTGAGAGGAAATTTTTGAATTAGGGATGTTTGAATTATGGAATTATTGTATTAATAGTATGGCTTGTTTAGGGTCAGGGTTATGCATGATTAGTTCTTTGGAGTTTTCTCTTGGTGTCTTGGGCTCTAGGACTTCTTCTAGAGATTGGGAGAGAACGATCCACCTCTCGAATTGAGGATCAATTGTATCTTGCTTTGTGTTTGTCTTGCTTTGAATTTCTCTAATACAATCCACTGATTTTGGGTTGATTTCATCACGTTCTTGTGTGTTTTCTCGCAGTTTTTATCAATTGTTGCTAGGGTTGCTTGCGAACTCAAGTATTTCCTATCACGGTGAATCTGCTCTCTAAATGATCTATTAACATGCAGCTTCATTTGAAATTTCATGTCGCATGACATAAATTGAGCTATACTCCTGCAGAGCTCAATGAGCTACTTAGCAAGCGTATGGCTTTGGCTTTATGTTGTGAATTTCCCCACAAGTTAAAACTGTCATGCGAGATGCAATAAAAAATGAAACGAGCTCCAATCCAACAAAAATAATTATGGCACTTCTCCGAGCACAAAGATACCAAACAGTTCAAAAACTTATGGAACCATTATAAATACCCGACGATAATTATATTCTTCTAAAATTTTCATTAATTTTATACCAAAGATCAGGTGTACCTGCATTCAAACTCCCTTATCTGAAAAAGCTCTCTTCCACTTGCATCTGTCCACTGCACCTTTCGCCGCACAGTGATACCAGATATGGACTCTGCTTCAGTTGATTCATTGGCAATCCTAGCTACTACAGAATGTTTTTCTGAAGGCCTTTTCAGACTGCTCTTTAGACATGATTTCCTTTCGCTCTCATTAACACTATCATCACTAGAAGTACAGGCATTCTTGTCAGAAGCCAATGGTGAATTTGAATTTTCATGCTGCTTAACTGGCCCAACTTTAGGAGGAAATGAACTATCAGCTTCAGCAGATGCGCGACCAAAGCAGAAAAAGGAAGCGCATCCGTGGGCTACTCTACTTGTTCTGGAAGCCAGCTGAAAATCTTGGATAGCTTCCTGTTCAACCAGCTGATACTGACAACAAGGTGTGATTTTCATAGGTTTTTCTTCGTTTCTCTGGCCCAGGAGCAGAAGTGCAAGACCCTTGCTATACCCTTTTGCAGATGAAGAGAAAAATCCTCCTCCTTCCACAGCAAATAGCATTGCATATGGTCATCCGTGCCGCATAAACAAACCGCTACATTGCCTGGCCGAATTAGAATAAGCCTACTGTGTTCTTCAATCTTAGCTCCCTAGTCAACCTATAAAAAAATGATCAAGATATCAACAAGAACACATAAAAAATGATTTTTTTTACTAATCATTATGGTTCGTGAATAACAAAACAATTGATGATAATATTCACAATCAATTTCAATGCATTTCTTTGCATGTCTAAATGAGTGCAATACAAGAATTGTTTGATTAGTCATGTATTTCATTAATCTGAAAGCAAATCCAACAATTTTATAAAACATCCTGGCCATTTTTTGGTTGATCCAATATCTATATTCATGTCCAACAGAAAATAAACTCTTGAAATTAGGAAATATTGCATGCCGTGGAACGCTCCTTTTACTCAGAACATAACAGATTATATAGCTATTCTAACATCGAACAAATGTTATAGAACAATCCTCACAGACCCTCAAATCAGAAAAAAAAAAAAAAAAAAAAATTATAGAAACATGATCCAGATAATTCCATGCAAAAGTTTTCAACAAAAGCGCTCGCAAAAATTCAATCTTGTAATTGCAATCTTAAACTATTCCATCATGCCATTAGCCAAATTTCACAAAACTAAGCCAATTCAAAGCTGAATTTCTGCAAAAAAGGGGGGCAAATCTGAATTAAATGTAAAGGATTCAAAGCTCCCCATTCTGGCTCCTCCTCCCTTTTTATTATGCCCTTACCAACAATCTAACTTGAACATATTTCAAATATATTTGTACAAGCAATGGAAAAAAAAAATATAGAATTTATTTAGCCTGGAGATTCGCAGTGCAAGCGAAATTCTTAAAGATTGAAAAATAAATAAACCAACAATAAACGCGATAAATGATCGGCTTCCACATCGCAATATATCCAAAACTCCCAATTTCGAAAATACAGTAAAGATCTGAGTAAAAAAGAAGTGAGAAAATCGCAAAGAGATCCTGATTCCTAACCTAGAAGAATACTTCTGGACTAAATAACAATACAAGATTGAATCCAACATCAATCCCCACTCTTTCTTATGCCGTCGATTCCAAGATCTGCCGCTCTACACCGAATTCAATGCCCGGCCAAGCAGGAAGAAGATGGCGACAAAAGTTGAGGAGAGATAAAGAGGCGCATTTTATTACTGGGAGTCTGGGAGAGTAATAAAGAATTACGCCAGCGACAAATACAAAAATAATTTGTTTAGAATAAAAGCTATACTAATTGATAAGTATTAATAAAATGGATAATTTTTTATTACATTCAAAAGAATTTTAACAATAATTAAACAAAAATTAATAACAAATAAAAAATGGCTATAAAGCTCAATAGAAATCTAACAAAGAATAGTAGCTTAAACTTAAATAATTACTTAATTAAAATAACTAAGGCTGAAAGATGTGCTCTTGCAGTGACAACCCACCAAATAATTTGTTAAATGAAAGCTCTACCAAAAATGAATTTTATATTTAAAATCAACAAATAAACCATATCTTAAAACATAAATAGTGAGAATATCAATATAATGATGTCATTATATAATTGTACTATACTAATATTACATAAGAAAATAGTGATAATATGCATGAGAATATTTTTTATTGAATCATTTTAAATTAAATAATTATTGAAGCAATTAAACATGATAAAATTATCTACACATGATACTTTATTATGAATATTAAATAAAATGTATAAAAATATATACCATAATAACTGAACATGGAAGGCATGATTGACAATCTACTAAATATTTAAGGGAATTATTATTGTTGCGTCCAGGAGTATTCGTGGCGGTAGAGAAATATCATATTTAACGTCTTAGCGTTGTACGAAAATCTGGCACGCAATCAGATAAGAGAGTGTGTAGCATTTATAGAAGACACCAAGATTTTTACGTGGAAAACCCTGAAAAGAGGGAAAAACCACGGGGTCTAGCTCAATTTGAATGAATCCACTAGTATTGCAGTCGATTACAAATGAGGCTCTTACTTGGGAGAAGGCATTAGCTTGATGTACATTACATGATGTGAATACAAAGAATCACTATTGACATGTTCGTTTGGTCGGGAGGACCATAGTCTGATGATGGAGGTCAGAAAGAACTGTAATCGGTGGGCGACGTAAGTCAGAAGGACCGTGGTCTGCAGGCGATGGATGTCGGAAATATTGTAGTCGGTAGGCAACATAAGTCAGGAGGATCATAGTCGACGGAGGTTGGAATGACTGTGTCTGACGATGAAGGTCATAAGGACAACATCATGTAGAAGTCCAACAATGGAAAGAAATCCATCTTCGGATATACGTCCAGCGAAAGTCCGATAACCGGTAGAAGTCCGGCGTCGAGTAGAAACTTGGCGAAGAGTGAAGGTCTGGTGTCGGGTAGAAGTCTGACGTATGTTGGTGGACAATGAGAACTCCAGCATCACTTGGGCGGAGTTTCGGCCTCAGGAAGGAACTCTGTCGTTAATTAAAAAGAATTTCAGCATCCCGTGGAAGTTGGCAGAATTCTGGCGTTCTCCCGAATATCCGGCAGAATCCCGGCGTGTTCAGACGACGGGAAGAACTCCGGCGGTGGTCGAGGAGGAGTTGATTCTCCTTCCCCTTCTCTTCTTCTTCTCTTCTTCCTCTTGCTCTGGTCCCCTCTCAAGAGAAATGAGGGGTCTATTTATAGATTTTATAGAGTTGCATGACCCGTAAATATGTGTGAGATCAAGGGCAAATAGGGAGTGGTTGAATGGACGACTGATATTGGATCATTCAATCGTGCACTGTTCGTTGGACATTTGAAGGCCTTAGTGATGTTGGAATTTGGTGATCTTGGGCTCGTTGGATTCGTGACATTCGTCTAGTCGAGCCACTCGATTTGACTATAAGCTCGTCAAAATCGGAGACCGTTTGACAACTCAAATTATGGTACGAACTTTCCAACAGCGCTTCGAGTGCTCGATTTGGGCTCGGAATGAGTTGAATTTAGTGCCGTTGGGTTTCGTATTTCTGAGATGCTCAGTTTGAGTAAAAGCTCACTGAAATCGGAGTTCAGGTGCTTCCGGATTTAATTTTTAAAGTTTCAGTGTTGGTTTTTGCCTCAAGATTCGTGCTCAATCAAGATAATTTCATGATGACGTATCAACTATAAATCTCTTACTCTTCAAGAACTCGATCTTAGCCTTGTATGTATTAGATGACTGACTCAAATGTTATAACTACTATCGAAAATACCCTCAAACAACCTTTAGAGCCCCTTTAAAGAGTGTTCTCAAGCAAACCTTATGAATATGCACTAATTTCTATGTGATTTGAATGACATGAACAAAGATGTAAGATGAGTGGTGTCTTATGGATAATCAGTGTCTCCTCTTTTTTAGTTGATAAGAAATTGCAATCGATCAATGTCATAAATGTTAAGGTTCATCTACGGATGAATGCAATCACTAGCTTCATAGATTGTGCCTTGGATTAATTTGGGTGACATTGATAATAAAAAGTGAGCTTGATTGACATTAAAGTAAGAACTTTTATCAAAGTTTTGTCTAAGGATGTAAAGAACTCATTACAATCGAGGTTATTAACTCAAAACCAATAGAGAGATATGATATGCAATGAAATGAAAGAAATGTGATAGAGCATACGGTTTAAAATGATTTGGTAATCATAACCTACATCTACTATTGATAAGAAACCAACAAGGCCTTTTGTTGTTATCACATTTGGTGTTATAAGGATATTTGCTATTGCAATAGTTAAAATAGAAGGAAAGCAAGAAAGAGAGCAATGGTTACAAATTTAACGCAAATTTATTTATTGAAATCTCTAGTGAGTTCAGGCAACTTTTTGTGCTCTTTTGTTTTTTTTTATTGATGGCATGTTGTCATTAATGACGATCAACATTATGTACGTATTTACCTTGGAACTTATTAAATTAAAACGATGAGGCTCTTACAGTTTGACATTATACACCTTAGTCAATCATGGATGTTTCTGACAATTAAAAATAGTATCATTATTTTGTTGGTGCAACGATAACAGTCTTCGAGTCTCAATCATCAATTAACAGTTACGAGGTTCTTGAAGTTCAGCTGTACACAAGTTGCTAGAATAGGATATTATTATCATTACCTGTGTTAGTGGCCTCCTTAATTTCTTTGTATTATGTATATAAGTTTGATTAAAGACCTATAAAAGATGAGTAGAACCAAATCAAAATCAAGAGGAGTTTTTATAGTGAAAGAATTCCTTAAGCCGAGAAGGGTTCCTTAAGAATGAGAAGAAATCCTAGCGGTCTAACATTTTTCTTAATAATTCCAAAGGCTTGCTAATGACACTAATCTTATGTAACATGGAAGAAAGTTCTGAAACAAATTTCAAAGCCAGATCCTGGAATCAGTTCAATCAGTTTGAGTTTGGGCACAACCCGATACGAGCGGGATCCGTCCCGGTCGGGTTGGGTCGTGACATCTTATGCCAAGTGTAAGGCCAAGATGTAGTCATTAAAATACAAGAAAATTGAAGAGTGCAAAGTCTATGAATTGACAAATAAAAAATAAAAAACCTTTAGACATAACGTTGATTTTGAGGTGCAAACAAAATTGTTACGTGTTAGGGATACTCAAATAAGTTTATTGTTATCATCTAAATTTTATTTTTTAATTATATGAATGACAAAGATGTTATAAATTTTTAATTATTAACATTAAAGAGCTACATGTTCGCCACAACATTTATTGGAATTTATTTCCTAATTTTAGATGAGGGTAATTACATAAAATTTAACTATTTATAAAGTTAACATCATCTTATATTAATTTTTCAAATTATCACTCAAATATAAAATTTCATAAAAATATCACATTTTAGTTTTCCAATAATTTGATCATGATATATGCAACTACACGAATTTAATATTAAATAAATAAATATCTATTAAATTAATTACATAATTTAATAATATAGCTATACTGACTCATAAAATAAAATAAAAAGGATATTTATATACATATCATTTTATATCATGTTATTTATATATCTAACATTAAAAACTTTAATATTTCATATTTAATTATCACCCATAAATAAATTTAATATAAAAAAATACCACTCATATATTTAATTCCTACCACTCATATCACCATATAAATTTTAATATTATTAATTAGATCAAATTTTGATCTTAAAAAACTCCATAAAATAGACAAAAAAATATAAAAATTTAAATATTATATATATAAATAATATGGATATAAAAGGATATATATGTAAATCCTTCCTTAAAAAAAATATCTGATAAAAATATCGCTAACATGATGCATGGTGAGATATATATGTTATAATAAGGTGGTCCATAGGAGTGATCATATGGGTTCATCACTAGTGATGGCTGATGATGACATGCGCACTTTTTCGAGATGCAATGGATGACGCCTTTCTCCGCATGTTGCCGTAACTAATCGAGAAATGGCCCAGAGCTATATTGAATGAGAGCCCTCTGCCTACAATAATAATATATCATAATAACAATACTAAATCTGCAAAAACTGTACCATTGAATCATGAAATGGTAATTCAATTTGTTCACAGTGCCTCTGCCTCTGCCTCTCCAACCAAGTTCAAACTCCTCCTCTGTGCCGACCCTACATAGTAGGACAAAGACTCGATGTTGTTGTTGATGTTTTGAACCTCGGTGCGCAGGAGCCTCCCATGTTGAGCCAACTCATGTAAATGAGCTAAACTTGATTCAATGTTGGCTTGAACTAATGAGATAAATTAGAGCTACTTATTGAGTTTGACTCACGAATCATTTTCAAGTTAAGGCTGAGTTAGCTTGAATTAGTTCCGCCCTAAGGAAGAGCTAAAGCACAACCAGCCCACTTCTATATTATACATGATTGCAATTGAATTTAAGAATATAACTTTCATATTATATAAAATTGAATAAAGTTATCTTAATTCTGGAGAGGGCAAGAGGCACACCCAGCGCACTTATGTGACCTCATACTCCAATAGTTCATCTCATGATCCTACTAATGGAGAAAGCGATCTGCTTTTTTCTTCTGCCTGATTTGATTTCCATTTTTAAATTCCTGAACCAGAAGACCAGAATGGAGCTTCTACTTAGAAAGCTAGATCTGCTCATCTGCTGAAAGTTGCAGCTGAATTATTCAAATATGGCCTGTTTTCAGAATATCAAGAGTGGAGCATGCCTCCTATTTATGCCTTCATGTTCTATTCTCAGTTCTGCATAGCCTTTTTTTTTTTTTGTAATTATGATTTTGTTTGTGACGGCTTTCTTATTACTTCTTAAAACAGTTTTTTTGTATAAAAAATTTAATTTGTGTATAAAAAAGCTGCTTTAAGAAACATTACGAAAACAGTCCCAAATGAACCCTATGCTTGAATTCAATAATATTTCCAAAGCTTGGTATTAACCTTGCCAAGTTAATTCATGATGTGGGAACATTTAGTTGAATAATATAAGATTCAATGAGTATGAATATATATAGGAAGATATACATGCATGCATAGATGAATCTAGTTGATTTCTAGTTAAATTTGACTAATTTTGCCCCAGCCATCCTCTAGTTGAAGCAAATACTTTTGATTTTAAGGCTTCGTTTTGGGATGACTTTTCTTGTTGCTTCTTAAAGCAGCTTTCTAAAAAATTGTCTTAAGAAGGAACAAAAAAGTTGTCCCAAACGAAGCCTAAATCTATTGGATTTATATCAACTATTGAGGAATTTTGAGCTTCAAATGAAACTGCCAGGCCTAAGCCTAGGAGTTCTTCCTTTAGGCAACAACCTATGCACTGCTGTTTGGGTGTATGTATCTTAAGCAAGCATGCTTGGCTGCAATATATGAGAAATATGCGGAGCGAAATGATTATACAATTAGTATGTTTGTCACCCATATTGCTCACATAATCTATGGAGAAAAATAAAACGTGCAGTATATTCATACAAATTGTAAGGTTCATTGCATCAATTTTACAATTGCAATATAGTATATTAGTGGCAATAAGGCTCTCTTGTATGATAAGATAATAGGATGACTATATCATACCAATACTCTGAAATAAATACAGTCAATTAAATTAGAAGTATAGGCAACACAGTTAGAATATACTCGAAAGTTAAACTTCATTTGGAAAGGCTTTCTTAATGCTTCTTAAAACAGCTTTCTAGAATAAAAATTTTAATTTTTAAACAAGAAAGTCATTTTAAGAAGAAATAAAAAAGTTGTGGCTTTGTTTGGAACGACTTTTTTTACTGCTTCTTAAAGCAGCTTTTTAATATTTGTACTAAAAAGCTTCTTTAAGAAGCAGTAAAAAAAGCAATCTCAAACGAAACTTTAGGCTTCGTTTGGGACAGTTTTTTTATTGCTTTATGAAACGGAGTTTTAGTGCAAAAATAAAAAAATTTGTACAAAAACTCCGTTTTAGAAAGCAGCAAAAAAGCCGTCCCAAACGAAGCCTTAGTCTTCCATAAGGATGCCTTTGGTTTACAGCACCATCATAGGTCAGCTTCAACTCTACAACAAGGTAGAACTGACTAAAGAGGGGAAAAAACCATCACATAACACATTTGGTTGCTTGAAGTTAGAAAACCATCTTGAAAAATCACTAGATTCAATAATTTTGGTTGGATTTATTTACAGTCAATAAGAATTCATAAATCTTAAAACACCTTACATAAACACACCAATAATATTTTGTTTTCTTCTATTATCTGTGCTGGAAAGCGGTCATTGTTTGCAGGAAGAATCTGAGTATTATTGTGGCTTTTATCAATTTTGTTTATGACTTTTTTTTGTACTCAAATTCTATGGAGACGGTTTTGGAGGCGTTTTCTATGTTCTTCTATTTTAATCTTTTCATGTGTGGGTCTCTCTACACATTGCGCCATTTTTTCAATTTTGATTTTGGATTTAGGGAAGAATGATTAGAAATTGCACCATTTATTAAGACATTTTTCTCTATTTCCAAGCAACCAAATTAGACCCCTTAAGGCAATCAATCTATATATGAACAGTTTCGAATACTAATGAAGATTATCCATTATCCATACTGCAATAATTATAACAATACACAATCCAGCAAAACATACAAGTACAGTACACAGACGCGCTAAATTTATAATAAAAGAAGGAAGGAGGAAGGGAAAAAACATAACATCTACTCAAAAGCAGGATAATCATTTGATAATTTTGCCCTATATAGGGTTTTACTAAGATTCAGAACTAAAAGCTACCTTCAGATATTCAATCAAAAGATCCCAACACATCTTCTTGAACATAAACACACCGAACAAACCCATAAACCAATACAATCAAATCATAACACTAAAGCGCATTTCTTCTCTGTTTTCTTGTTTTTTTTTTTTTTCATCTTTTTTGATGAAAATTTCAATTAAGAACAACATACCATGCGCTCAAATCTTATCAACTTTATCCGGCTTCACCACAGGATTCGCCTTGGCAATCGCGTCCTGCCCAGCTCCCTTGTAATCAAAGACGCAATTGTGCTTCTCAGAGTATAGATGGAGAGAGCAAAATACATTCCCGCAGCGGCACTTAAACCCCATCAGCCCCACCCTTTTGTTGCACGAACCGCAACGATTGGCCGGCTTCTTTCCCAGCATCTCAAGAGTCTCCACCCCATCATCAGCCTCCGCCTCCGCCGTCGCCGGCTCAGTGATAGTTTCAACGGAGGCCTTCGACTCACTCAGAAACGCGTCGCGGTAGCACTTGGAGCAGAGGTTACTGGTGGCTGAGCTTCCGAAGAAGCCACAGTTGTTGGCGCAGAGGATAGGGGGGTTCGAAGAGGGTAACTCTACCTCCTTCCCCTCTCTCTTCTTGCTCTCCTGCTCCATTTCCGACTCCGGATGAATCACTCCTCGGAATCCAACCCTAATCGATCGCAATCCACGGAAAGGATGGAGAAACCGATCATAGCGGAATTGATCGATGCGATGGGTTCTCAACAGGAATCGATCAGGATAAGATCGAATCCCAGTAAATATCGATCGATTCCCTCGAGGGATCTGTGGGCAGAATAACTAAGAACACTCACTTATCGCGAGATTTTTTTTTCCAAGGAGGAAAAAAAGAGGAAAATGATAATGGACGGCCAGTGATCTGAGTTGGTGTGTATCATGGCCGAATGACAGCCGTCGGATTGGATGACTTCTCGTGCTTACGCTTTCTAGGGGATTCCGGGTAGTGGGCAGCTGCCCGCGACTACAACTGGAATGCGGTGATTAAGGAGAAGTGGTGGAGGGAAATTGAAAATTGATATTATAATTTTTTTAATCCAAAAATAATAAATTTTTATTCATCTTCCAATTTTATAATTTATGTTATCAAATTACTTTTTTAAAGATAGTTGACCATTTATTTTTAAATTTAATTTATTATTATAAAAAATTAAATTATATTATCAAATTATTAACTTTTTTACCCAATTAAATATAATATTTATATTCTTTATTTATAAATATGTAAAATATTTTTTGGTCATTAAAAGTGTTTGCTTTAGATGGTATTGAATTATTGATACATCATATTTCTACTATGAATTTCTTATTTAATTCATTGCTTTTTCACTTTAAAACAACTTATATTGTTTCTTTGACATTTATTGGCAGCCACGTGTATTCGTATATTATAAATTTTTTTAGCTTGCAACGTTGAGACTTACAATGAATAAAAAAAGGGGTAAATTTAGAATATACTCTAAAAAAGAAAGGAAGTATGATAGTTAGAGAATCAGATACCCTTGTCCCTTCTCATACGCTGTACCTCATCTTTACTTTCTTCTACTCCACTCATAGCTACATATTTATAACTGAGTCGTCTTCTCTCCTTCTAAGGAGAAATTATTCCATGCGGAGTTCGTACGAACTAATTGTTCGGACATATATATTATAAATAGTATATACATAGTTGATACATCATCAAAAAATTATCATAATCAGATATGAATAATCAGATATGAATCTTGAGGCAAAATCAAATAGTAAGCTTCAAAATTTTAAAATTTAGACCATCATAACTCTGATTTCTGCAAACTTACAGTCAAACAGAGCGTCTCAGAAACACGAACCCAACTACGCCAAAATCGGTCCAATCCGAGCCCAAATGAGTCCAAATCAAATACTTGAAGCACTTTTGGAAGGATCAAACTATAATTTGGGTTATCAAACGGTCTTCGACCACCTAGCTCCTCTTCGACCACAGCGGAGTTATGCCGCACCACCAGACCACCAAGAGACGCCTGAGTTCTACCGACCACCAAGGGATGACGAAGTTTTGTCAAATCACCACCAGACCATCAAAGGAAGTCGTAGTGCCATCCGAAATCGAAGTGTCCCCTGACGTTGAAGTGCCATTATCGGACCACCGCTTGACACTGGAGTTTTGCCGAACCACCACCTGACGTTGGAGTAACACTTGACTTTTGCGAAGTTTCAGTTGAAATTTGTAATATGATCAAATCATTGTACTTTACTCAAATACTAGTGGAATCATTTTCAACTATGCTAGACCCCGTGATTTTTTCCTTTCTTGGGTTTTCCACATAATAAATATTATGTTCTTTGTGTAGGAGCTGTATATCATTGCAACAATAAGTCGTATAATTATAATTATATCGTCGCATATATTCTAGCCCGCAACGACAATGTGTGTCATATTTGTGTACATAATGTGTACACTCTCACATGTCTGGATGAACGTTTTTGTTCGGACTCCGCACATAATGATGATCTATTTTGGATTGCAATAAATTTTTTTGTAAATATGCTTACGAAACTGCTACGAGGAAACTAACCTTTTAGAAGTTGTTGTAAATAGCAACTTCTTAGTGCGATGATTTCTTGAAAGCAATGAGAAAATAGTAATCAAGTCAAAATTGTGATTGCGATCTAAAAAGTAACCCAGTAATAAAATTATCTTAAACAAATCCTTAGTGTCACGATATGGTAGCCTTTAAAATTTAAAAGAGTTGTTTTGAATTATAACATTAAAAAATTAGTTCACGAGTCATTATAAATTCAAATAGCAAATCTTCTTCGTCATAACATAAATAACTTTGTATTTTAATTATACTCATTTGTTCTTTTTCTCATTGCTAAAATTCATTAAAAAATTAACATCCATCTGTATAAAAGTGGAATTTTAGGACGGTTAAGTGTCCGTTTTGCAAACATATTTCTTCAAAGTATTTTGAAGATGCTTAGCTAATTCATGATTTTTTTTTTTATAATTTCTTTATAAAGGGCTATTAGGCTAAAAATATAATAATTAGCATAACTTTATAAATATCCTTAAATATTTTATTATAAAATATTATTTACATTAAAAAATAAAATTTAAAAGTTTTTTTTTTTATTTTGTTTAAAAGAGAGGTGACCGAGAACAGGCGAGGGAAAAAGAGAGAAAAAACGTGAGAGAAAAAATAATAATCATATTAAGGCTTCGTTTGGGACGGCTTTTTTACTGCTTTCTAAAACGGAGTTTTAGGACAAAATTAAAAAAATTTGTACTAAAACTCCGTTTTAGAAAGTAGTAAAAAAGACGTCCCAAACCAAGCCTTAATATTTTGCTCGTGGTAGAGTCATTATTTTCAGTTGAAACCGTTGAGAAATTTATTCGTCTCAAGATAGATCACACTATAACTATCTCATTTTTAAAAAATACACAAAATTTACTCTTTTTTGCTACCGAAAAAATAAAGATAACTTTGCGGTGGTAAAAATTTCACCAAACAACTTTCTATATATTGTAGAAATTAATATTACGAACATTTCAAATATTTTCTATAATCTTTATAAAAGTTTTGAAATTTGTGGAGATTTTATTGAATAGAAAAAAGTATGTGGATGTTGAAAAATAACATAATATTACAATTAAAATCTTAAAATAATATTTTGAATGCTCTCTGGTAATTTTGATTATATTATTAAAAATGTACCTTTTTCTTAGTAAGAGTTTTATTGTCTACCATTATAGAAAATTGTGCAATTATAAATTATGCTCAATTATATTTTATTTGCTGCAATATGATGAAATATGTGTTTATATGATTGAATCATATAATATGAAATAAATTTGTATGTTGAGAGATATATTTCGGGTTAGGGTTGACCCGAATCCGAAACGGGTCAGGTTCGGGTCTGAAAAATTGACCCGTTTGTAAAACCGGGTCGGGTTCGGGTTGACCCGGAAACCCGGGAATGACCTGATTTGACCCGGAGCAGCCCCTCCTCGCGTCGCCTGGCTCGCCCCGCGTCGCACCAGCCCCGCGTCGCACCGCCCCGCGTCAGCCCTGCGTCACGCCAGCCCCGCGTCAGCCCCGCCCCGCGTCAGCCCATCCCTGCGTCGCCTGGCTCGCCCTGTGTCGCACCACCCGGCCCCGCGTCGCACCAGCCCCGCCCCGCGTCGCGTTAGCCCCGCCCCGCCCCGCGTCGCATCACGCCAGCCCCGCATCGCCTGGCTCGCCCCACGCCGGTTGCCAAGGTTGAAACAAGCGGGTTTGGGTCAACCCGAACCCGACCCAAACCCGAAGCGGGTCGGGTTCGGGTCCAGGAAATTGACCCGTTTGTAAAAACGGGTCGGGTCGACCCGAACCCAAACAGTGCCGGATCAATTTCGGGTTTGACCCAAACCCGACCCGTGACCCGAAATTGACACCCCTAATTTAAATATTTTGAAAATGTTTTATAAAAAAAATTTAGAATATTTAGATCGATATTTGTGACATGCTAACTATTATTGCTCACTGTGATTTTGTTTATAATTTTCAGGATCTAAGAAAAAAAAGAGTTGGTTGATTAGTAGTTTATGATATGATCATAGTTGATAGGTATTTCTTTTGTTTATTTTTCTGCAATAATAGTTAGTTTATTATTCAGTTATATAACTTTTGTTTGTAGTCATATATAAAGAAATCTTATGGATAAACTTATTTTTAGTGCTTAAATATTTTAATAACTCACTAGTTTGTTATTTGGGACATTTAGGCCATTTAAGGCAAACTCACATAATGCATACACATAGACTCGAATTTTGGATCTCTTAGTTGGAAGTCTAAGCTCTCAACCAATAGGCCAAGGAGAGTTGGGTAAATCACTAAATCTACTTTTTTCAAACCGATATTTCCTATAACCAAATCAAGCCTTATATGATTGGATTGTGACACACCAAGCCGTCACTTCCTCATAATTGCAATTGAGACCTTTTTACTCTTCCGTCTTTTTTTGAGATTTTTTTTTGGCATACCTTATTCTAATAATCGAGCCCGTATTTTATTTTAAATTAAAAAAATGTGCAACCAATTGTCATAAAACATTTGAGAGCATTTATGTGAGTTATTTTTTTTTTTTTCTATATTATTGTTACATCATCAAAAAAGTATCTTGATCGGGCACGAATCTCAAGGCAAAAAGCTAGTCGAAAACTTCAAAAAGTAAATTCGGGATCATCTGAACTCCAATTTCAGCAAACTTACAGTCAAACTGAGCGTCTCATAAATACGAAACCCAATGACACCAAATTCAACCCAATCCAAGCCCAAATGGGTCTAAATCAAGGACCCGTAGCGCTGTTGGAAGGTTCAAACCATATATTGAGTTACTAAACGGTCTCCGATTTTAACGAACTTATACTCGAATCGAACGGCTCGAGGAGAGGAATCCAACGAGCCCAAGATCGCCAAATTTCGACATCATTAAGGCCTTCAAATGTCCAACGAATGGTGCACAATCGAAGGATTCAATATCAACCGTCCATTTCGACCACTCCCTATTTGCCCATGATCTCACACCTATTTACAAGCCATGTCATTCCAAAATTTTTTTAAATAGAGCCCTCATTCTTCACAAGAGGATTCAAGTGAAGAGAGAGAAGAAGAAGAGAAAGGGGAAAGAGAGAATCATCTCCTCCTCGACCACTGCCGGAGCTCTTCCCGCCGCCTGAATACGTCGGAATTTTGCCGAATTTTCGGAAAACACCAGGATTTTGCAGAACTTTGTAACTTTGTTAGAAGCTAATTGTAAATTGATCTTCTTGACTTGTAAGACAGATCAAGCTTTGTACTTCAAACAAACACTAGTGGAATTACTTCAACTGGGCGTGGCTTCGTGGTTTTTTCTCTCTTTCGGATTTTTCACGTAAAAATCCTGGTGTTCATTCTCTTTTCTGTTTGTGTGCTGAATATGTTAGACTACATGTGCAAACTACTCATTATTGGACCACTGACACAGGCGGCTCACTGTTCCACTTGTTATGCTCATGTTATTCCTCTGCTCTTCTCAGTCTGTCCACTAACAGACTCTGAATTCCTAACTAACTGTCGCTAAGTGTCTTTTATATATTTCCTTGTAGTTCTCGATAACACCAGGAAGAGCAATAGAAGCTACAGTGTTTTCAGTCATCTTCTTCTTCCTCTGGTTTTTCGTTTTCTTCTTTATTGCAGGGCTTAGCTCTTCATGGTATGAGAGCCGTGAGTGTCACTGCATTCATTTTCAATGGGAGAACAAGCTTCCTCTGCATCGACTCCAGCTCCTGTTCCAACACAGGAAATCTCATCGTTGTCGGCAGCAATGGCAGAAATTATTATTCCGTCGCCGTTAAAAATTTTTATGAGTAATCTGAAACATATTGTTCACACGCAGCTCACTGCCGAAAACTATGCGATTTGGAGACTTCAAGTCTTCAAACTTTTTTTCTGCAAATGGTTTTGAGAAATATATAACTGGTGAACAGGTTTGTCCACCAAAATCATCTTCATCTTTCTCTTCGGATCAAGACTATCGGCTGTGGTGCCTTATAGACCAAAATTTGGTCTATGCTATTCTGTCCACAATTTCACCTGCTGTGCTTCCATACATCCTCAATCTCAGTTCAGCTCATGAAGTTTGGAATACCTTAGAACTTCGTCTTCAACCTACGAATAGGTCGTGGGTGATATAACTCAAAAATGAACTTAATCGAGTTCAAATGCGAGATAGCACCATGACTCAATATCTCGCTCAAATTAAAGCTATAGTAGACAATATAGCAGCTGCTGGTTCTTATACTGATGTAGAAGATATTATACATCATATCCTTAATGGCTTACCGCAGTCCTACAGTGCATTTAATACCTCTATAAGAACAAATCTTCAACCCATCAGTTTAGATACACTTTATTCATTATTATGTAGTGAAGAAGTGAATCTTCAAAATGAAGCTCATAACAGTTCCTTGCAACAGACGGTAAATCTTGCACTCTATTCCACTCGTGGTTCAGTTCGTGGGCGTGCTACTTCAGGAAGATCAAATCGTGGCCGAGGAAATTTTCCTCGTCAGCAGTTTCAGTCTGGAAATCGACCACAGTCGCCTTCTACGATGCCTGTTACAGTTACAACGCCTGGTACTCGACCTGTCTGTCAAATTTGTGGAAAAATAGGACATACTGCTGTAACCTGCTAGCATAGATGTAATCTGCAATACTCACCTGCACCCCGAGCTCTACTTACTCAAACCCAACCGCCTACCTCACATACCGAGTGGGTACTTGACTCAGGTGCTTCAACTCATTTAACATCTGATGTTAGCAATCTTTCCCAGTCCACTCCTTATCAATGTAATATTTCAAACTGCTCCAGTATCGTCCAGGACGATCTGGGATCATCCTGGGACGATCAGTGAAGATGAGCTACAGAATTTGCCCAGATTTGCTCCAGGTGATTTCCTGTAGGCATCGTCCAGGCCGATTGGAGACATCGGCCAGACCGATTGGCACTGTAGAAAATATCGGCCAGACAACAGCCCTGGGAAGATTCCAGGACGATCCTTTTGGTCGGATCGTCCCGGGACGATGTCGCGATCGGCCGGGCCGATCTGAGTATTACTTAAGGGAAATCAGTTGTTTTGAAGAGAGAGAAAATCAAAAATAAAAATATCTGATTTTTGTTTTGAGGAGAGAGAAAAAGAAGATTTTGGAAAAGTTGATTTCGGGAAGACGCGGAGCCGTTTTCGTTCGAAGTGACTGTTTGAGAAATTGCTGTGCGCGAAGTAAGGCACATTCCGCCTTTCTCAATTTTCAGTTCCGTCGCGTTTGGCGGTAATTTCTGTCCGGATTTCGTTTCCGTTACGGTTTTTCGTCCGTATCTTTTGATTGGTTCAATTTTTACCGCGTAAGTTTCCGTATATTGTTGACGTGCCGAGTGTGCACATTTTGGTTATTTTCCGAAGATTTTTGTCCGGGTATTTTTGATTCGGCGATGTTTTTCGTAGACTATAATTTTCTGTGAAATTGTAAATTCTCTGTGCAGTAGAATAAATGTTCTGGAATATGATTATCTATATTCTGTGCGAATTCGATAAATTTTCTTTGCAGGAAATTTTGTATAAATTCTGTATACTGCCGTTGTGCTGCCCGATTTTTGGGTAATTTCTGATTTGTCCGGATTTTCTCTAAATTGATATGCTATCTGTATATGCTATAAAAAGGGAGTTATAAGGGGTCTGGATCCTATGAGATTCAGTTAGCGAAATGAGAAATCTGAAATGAGCTCAAATCTGAAATCTGATATCTGTTCTGTTCCGGATCCGATGAATTCTGTTCTGGTGCTATAAGCACATCTGTTCTGGTGTCGTGAGCAAAAAGGGAGGCATAAGGGGCCTGGATCCTATGAGATTCAGTCAGTGTCTGGGAAGGGAGGCATAAGGGGCCGGAATCCGTAGAGATTCCGTCAGTGTCAGGGCATTTAGCTATGAATGACATATGAATCTGTTCTATTTTCTGTATCTGTTTTGTACGCAATTGTGATTCTGATATGATATGATCTGCAAATTCCGATTTCTGATTTCTGTATAATTCTGACTCTGTTGATTTATTCTGTTCTGTGATCTGATCCGTACGACTCTGATTCTGATTTGATATCTGTCCGTATAAGTTCTGATTTTCGATTCTGTTCTGATTCGAGATCCGATTCTGTTCCAATTTCTGATCTGATTTCTGTCTGATGAATTTGGTTTTGGTTTCTGAGAATTTAGATTGGTGGTTTGTTGCTTTGCTGAGCTGTTGAGCTCACCCTTGCTTTATGGTGGTTTTCAGGTTCTGGGAAAGGGAAGGAAGTCCAGGACTAGAGTTCAGAGTTCTGATTCGTATAGGTATACTTTTGATTTTTGTACAGTCATGGCTTTTCTGTTCTGTCTTTCTTTCTGTTGAAAGCCATGTACTGTTCTGTAGATGATTATTTTGAGGAAATGAAAAGATAGATATTTTGTTCCGCTGTGTTGATGATTATAGTAGCTCTGTTGTTCTGTGTTGGTTAGTCTGTTTGAATTAAATATTTGGAAGATTCAGTTCATTAACCAAATTCCAAAGCCAGATCCTGGATAAGAAGGTTGTGTCGCGATCCGGCTCGGGCGGGATCCGTCCCCGTCGGGTCGGGTCGTGACAAACTTTAGTGGTATCAGAGCACTGGTTTTGGAAACTGGTTGGATTGTAAAACAGAGCTCTAGGAAGTGATCAGTGAGTCTGTCAGGGGGTAGTTTTGGGTCGTTTGGCTTTTTATTGTGTTGTTTTTGTGTTGTTTTTGTGATAGTTTTCCAGATTTTCTGGATTTTTCTGTATGGATTAGCCAGACCCAGACATGACAGACGGGCAGAGTGCCGATCAGGCAGCACCAGTGGGGAGTACAGCCCCAGTGGTCGGTGCTGATACACTGTCTCAGTTTGCTTCACTTGTTGCTCAGATGATGAGCGAGACTCAGAGCAGAGCTTCTACTGTTAGATCTGAGGATATTGATCGACACCTGCAGTTATTTTTGAGGTTGAAGCCTCCGAGATTTGAGGGCGCTGTTGAGCCCAGAGCAGCCGAGGAGTGGCTGAGGAGGTTGGAAAAGACTTTTGATGGGATGCAGTGTCCTGCAGATAGGAAGGTTCCATTAGCAGTTTTTCTGTTAGACGGAGAGGCTGAGCACTGGTGGGATGGCCAGCAGGCAGCCAGATTTCAGGGCAGACTGAACTCTTTGATCACTTGGGAAGAGTTCACCGAAGTATTCCGAGACTGGTTTGTTCCCCCTTCTGCACGACAGCAGATGCAGGAGAGTTTTCTGAGGCTTATTCAGGGGAGCAAGACGGTGATGCAGTATGAGGCTGAGTTTACTGCATTAGCCAGGTACGCTCCGCAGCTGGTCAGCACTTCTGCTGAGAGGTGCTACAGATTTCTGAGAGGATTACGAGACACTTTGAGGCAGCCTCTGATACCATTCAGGATCACTGACTTCGCTGAGCTTGTGGAGCGAGTGATTGAGAATGACATGACGGCTACTCAGCAGCGGTGGACTGCGAGTAGGAAGAGATTTGGAGGTGAGACTTCTGGCAGCGGTTCCTCTGGGAAGAGGAGATTTGTTCCTGGATCTGGATCTGGAGATTTCAGAAGGAGCGGAGGATCGTCTGGTACTGTTACCAGTACGACTAGTTCTGGATCTGTCAGTACGGCACCTGTGTGCCAGAGTTGTGGACGGCGACACCATGGCCAGTGCTACAGGATAGCTGGTCTTTGTTTCAGATGTGGTCAGCCGGGACATAGGATTGCA
Source organism: Dendrobium huoshanense (assembly GCA_016618105.1). NCBI lineage: Eukaryota > Viridiplantae > Streptophyta > Magnoliopsida > Asparagales > Orchidaceae > Dendrobium > Dendrobium huoshanense. The sequence continues at coordinate 45,263,653 of CM028345.1, read as the reverse complement.
GAATGTCCACAGACTGGATTTGATCGGCGTTCTGAGTACCGTTCTGAGGGTTTTGTCAGACCTGCCGGTTCAGCAGGAAGACCGAGGACTGTTCCTCCTCGCCCTGAGGGATTTTCTGGTAGAGGTGGTAGTACTAGTTCGGGACCACAGAGACCACCTACGACTCCCTCTGAACAGAGTTGTTCTATTGCTTCAGCTCCTGTTCCAGTTCAGCCACGAGTTTACAGCCTGAGTCAGTAGGAGGCTCGCGATGCTCCGGATGTTGTGACAGGTACGATTTACATTTATGATCAGCCCTGTCGTGTTTTGTTTGACTCTGGAGCTAGTCACTCGTTTCTTTCTGAGCATTGTTTTGACCGAATCCAGATGCCTTTGTTTTCTTTGCCGGTTTCTTTGTCTGTGATTTTACCGGCTGGAAGTAATTTGATTGCCCGCAAGTTTTGTTTGTGTGAGATTGACATTGCTGGCAAGAAGTGGAAATCTAGCTTGATTTTGTTGCCGATTTCTTCGTATGATGTGATTCTGGGCATGGATTGGTTGAGTCTGTATGAGGCTCAGATTGACTGTCTGAAGAAGCAAGTGAGTTTGCTTATGGCTGGAGAGAGAGTTGTATTTCAGGGATTACGAGGTGTTCTCTCCAGTCTGGTTTCTGTGTTGGAAGTGAGCAGGATGTGGAAGAAAGGATGCACAATATTTTTGGCTTCGGTGCGGGATCTGAACCTGGAGGTTGGTTCTGTTTCTGAGATCCCAGTGGTACGGGAGTTTGTTGATGTTTTTCCTGAGGAGTTGGTTGGTTTACCTCCGGATAGAGATGTGGAGTTCTCTATCGATGTTTTTCCAGGTACCGCTCCGATATCAAAAGCTCCGTACAGGATGGCACCGAAAGAACTTTCTGAGTTGAAAGTTCAGCTTCAGGAGCTGGTTGACAGAGGTTTTGTGCGTCCTAGTGTTTCGCCCTGGGGAGCACCTATTTTGTTTGTGAAGAAGAAGGACGGTACACTCTGTATGTGTATTGATTACAGAGATTTGAACAAGGTTACGATCAAGAACAAGTATCCTTTGCCTCAGATTGATGACTTGTTTGATCAACTTTCCGGATCTTCAGTATTTTCGAAGATTGACTTGCGATCCGGATATTATCAGGTGAAGGTGAAGGAGGCTGATGTGGTGAAAACAGCTTTCAGTACTCGGTACGGGCACTACGAGTTTTTGGTTATGCCTTTCGGGGTAACCAATGCGCCTGCGATTTTCATGGATTTGATGAACCGAGTGTTCAGGGAGTATTTGGATCAGTTTGTGATCGTCTTCATTGACGATATTCTGGTATATTCTGCATCTGAGGATGATCATGCCAGACATTTGAGGATTGTGTTGGAGATTTTGAGGAGGCATCAGCTGTATGCCAAGTTCTCCAAGTGTGAATTCTGGTTGAAGAGCATTTCTTTTCTGGGACATGTGATTAGCGGAGAAGGCATTTCTGTAGATCCCCAGAAGATTCAGGCTGTTGCTGATTGGCCAAGGCCAACTACGGTATTTGAGGTACGTAGTTTCTTGGGCATGACCGGATATTATAGGAAATTTGTGAAGGGATTTTCGCAGATTTCGACTCCTCTGACGAGACTGACTCAGAAGTCAGTTCCTTTTGTTTGGACACCGGAGTGTGAGGCGAGTTTTCAGAGATTGAAGGATTGTTTGACTTCAGCTCCAGTGTTGGCACTTCCGTCAGGTACGGAAGGTTTTCAGGTGTTCAGTGATGCTTCACTGAAAGGACTGGGATGTGTCCTGATGCAGCATGGTCAGGTAATTGCTTATGCTTCGAGACAGTTGAAACCACATGAAAAGAATTACCCGACGCATGATCTGGAGTTAGCTGCAGTTGTTTTTGCTTTGAAGATTTGGCGTCACTACCTGTATGGCGTCAGATGTGAGATCTTTACTGATCATAAGAGCCTGAAGTATATTTTTACTCAGAAGGATTTGAATTTGAGGCAGAGAAGGTGGCTCGAGTTGATCAAGGACTATGACCTGACTATTCAGTATCAGCCTGGGAAGGCGAATGTGGTAGCAGATGCTTTGAGCAGGAAGTCTTCTGGATTATCAGGTATTCAGCTTACTTGTGATGACTTCCTGATTCGTGATTTGGAGCGATTGCAGCTGGAGGTGATTTCCTCCAATGAGTTGGAGTTGGCTCAGATGAGTATTCAGTCTTCTTTGGAAGCACGGATTCAAGAAGCCCAGAAGTCAGATTCTGATTATTCGAAGTTGATTGCACAGATTGGATCTGGTAAGACTCCTGAACTTCAAATTTCTGATTCTGGTGCTATTTTCTGTAAGAACAGGTTGTGGGTACCTGTGTTTAGAGATTTGAGGCAGGAGATTCTGTACGAATCTCATCATTCAGGCTACACTGTTCATCCAGGCAGTGGTAAGATGTATGCTGATATGAAGCTTTTATTCTGGTGGCCTGGGATGAAGAAAGATGTGGCAGAGTTTGTGTCGAGATGCGAAGCCTGTCAGTTGGTGAAGGCAGAGCATCAGCGACCAGGTGGACTGTTGCAGTCGTTGCCTATACCTGAGTGGAAATGGGAGGAGGTAACAATGGATTTTGCGATGGGTTTTCCTCGATCTAGACAAGGACACGATGCTATTTGGGTAGTTGTAGATCGATTGACGAAGTCAGCCCATTTTCTTCCGATCAGACAGACGGATTCAGTTGAACGCTTGGCACAGATATATGTGAAGGAGATAGTCAGATTGCACGGTGTGCCTCGCGTGATTGTTTCTGATCGAGATGGACGTTTTACTTCCAGACTTTGGAAAGGCATTCAGCAAGGCTTGGGTACGAAATTGCATTTCAGTACAGCCTTTCATCCTCAGACCGACGGACAGTCTGAGAGGACTATTCAGGTACTGGAAGATCTGTTGAGACTTTGTGTTCTGGACTTTAGCGGAAGCTGGGAAGATCATATTCCGCTGATTGAGTTTGCTTATAACAACAGTTTTCAGTCCAGTATCGGTATGGCACCGTACGAGGCTCTGTATGATAGGAAGTGCCGTACTCCTTTGACTCTGACGGAGGTCGGAGATTGGCAGGCTTTGGGGGCCACTTTTGCTGATGAAACTGCTCAGAAGATCAATTTGATAAGAGAAAGATTGAAAGCTGCTCAAGATCGACAGCAGAAGTATTACAATCAGAAGCACAGATTTGTTGAGTTTCAGGTTGGTGACTTTGTGTATGTCAAAGTCAGTCCGATGAAAGGTGTGAGCAGATTTGGTCAGGTGAGTAAACTGAGTCCAAGGTATGTTGGACCGTTTGAGATTTTGGAAAGAATTGGAAAATCTGCTTATCGCCTATTGCTTTCTAATTCCATGCCTGATGTGCATAATGTGTTTCATGTATTCACTCTGAGGAAGTGGGTTTCAGACTCTGGGAAGAAGGTATCTGCTGATGAGGTTGAGATTCAGGAGAATCTGGCGTACAAGGAAGAGCCAGAGTTGATTTTGGCGTACGACGTCCGGAAGTTAAGAAATAAAGAGATTCCAATGGTTAAAGTCCAGTGGAAGCACCGGACTGCACGGGAAGCGACTTGGGAAAAGGAGTCTGACATGAGACAGTCATACCTGTATTTGTTCTGACTGTGTTTGGATTGGATAATGTCGAGGACGACATTTTTTTGAAGTTGAGGAGATTGTAATATTTCAAACTGCTCCAGTATCGTCCAGGACGATCTGGGATCGTCCTGGGACGATCAGTGAAGATGAGCTCCAGAATTTGCCCAGATTTGCTCCAGGTGATTTCCTGTAGGCATCGTCCAGGCCGATTGGAGACATCAGCCAGGCCGATTGGCACTGTAGAAAATATCGGCCACACAACAGCCCTGGGAAGATTCCAGGACGATCCTTTTGGTCGGATTGTCCCGGGACGATGTCGCGATCGGCCCGGCCGATCTGAGTATTACTTAAGGGAAATCAGTCGTTTTGAAGAGAGAGAAAATCAAAAATAAAAATATCTGATTTTTGTTCTGAGGAGAGAGAAAAAGAAGATTTTGGAAAAGTTGATTTCGGGAAGACGCGGAGCCGTTTTCGTTCGAAGTGACTGTTCGAGAAATTGCTGTGCGCGAAGTAAGGTACATTCCGCCTTTCTCAATTTTCAGTTCCGTCGCGTTTGGCGGTAATTTCTGTCCGGATTTCGTTTCCGTTACGGTTTTTCGTTCGTATCTTTTGATTGGTTCAGTTTTTACCGCGTAAGTTTCCGTATATTGTTGTCGTGCCAAGTGTGCACATTTTGGTTATTTTCCGAAGATTTTTGTCCGGGTATTTTTGATTCGGCGATATTTTTCGTAGACTATAATTTTCTGTGAAATTGTAAATTCTCTGTGCAGTAGAATAAATGTTCTGGAATATGATTATCTATATTCTGTGCGAATTCGGTAAATTTTCTTTGCAGGAAATTTTGTGTAAATTCTATATACTGCCGTTGTGCTGCCCGATTTTTGGGTAATTTCTGATTTGTCCGGATTTTCTCTGAATTGATATGCTATCTGTATATGCTATAAAAAGGGAGTTATAAGGGGTCTGGATCCTATGAGATTCAGTTAGCGAAATGGGAAATCTGAAATGAGCTCAAATCTGAAATCTGATATCTGTTCTGTTCCGGATCCGATGAATTCTGTTCTGGTGCTATAAGCACATCTGTTCTGGTGCCGTGAGCAAAAAGGGAGGCATAAGGGGCCTGGATCCTATGAGATTCAGTCAGTGTCTGGGAAGGGAGGCATAAGGGGCCGGAATCCGTAGAGATTCTGTCAGTGTCAGGGCATTTAGCTATGAATGACATATAATAATCTGTTCTGTTTTCTGTATCTGTTCTGTACGCAATTGTGATTCTGATATGATATGATCTGCAAATTCCGATTTCAGATTTCTGTATAATTCTGACTCTGTTGATTTATTCTGTTATGTGATCTGATCCGTACGACTCTGATTCTGATTTGATATCTGTCCGTATAAGTTCTGATTTTCGATTCTATTCTGATTCGAGATCCGATTCTGTTCTAATTTCTGATCTGATTTCTGTCTGATGAATTTGGTTTTGGTTTCTGAGAATTTAGATTGGTGGTTTGTTGCTTTGCTGAGCTGTTGAGCTTGTAATATCTCAATCTGCGCCAGGATCGTCCAGGACGATCTGGATCGTCCTGGGACGATCAGTGGAAAATCAGTTCCAGATTTTGCCCAGTTTTGCTCCAGGTGATTTTCTGCATGCATCGTCCAGGCCGATTGGAGACATCGGCCAGGCCGATTGGCACTGTAGAAAATATCGTCCAGACAACAGCCCTGAGTGAAGTGGGTATCGGCCAGGACTATGATTTTTGGTCTGATCGTCCAGGCCGATATGGCGATCGGCCGGGCCAATATGAAGATTATTTAAGGAAATTCTGTCGTTTTGAAGAGAGAGAAAAATCAGATTTTATAAAATATCTTTTTGAGGAGAGAGAAAGTCGAGGGCATTCTTGGAAAAGTTGTTTTCGGGAAGACGCGGAGCCGTTTTCGAGCGAAGTGACTGTTGAGGATTTTGCTGTGCACGAGGTAAGGCACATTCCGTCTTTCTCAATTTTCAGTTCCGTCGCGGTTGGCGGTATTTTCTGTCCGATTTCGTTTTCGTTACGGTTTTTCGTCCGTATCTTTTGATTGGTTCAGTTTTTTACCGCGTAAGTTTCTGTATATTGTTGACGTGCCGAGTGTGCACATTTTGGTTATTTTCCGAAGATTTTTGTCCGGGTATTTTTGATTCGGCGATGTTTTTCGTATACTACAATTTTCTGTGAAAGTATAAATTATCTGTGCAGTAGAATAAAGGTTCTGAAATGTTAATATCTGTATTCTGTGCAAATTTGGTAAATTGTTATTTTCAGGAATTTTGTGTAAATTCTGTATACTGCCGTTGTGCTGCCCGATTTTCGGGTAATTTCTGAAATGTCCGGATTTCTTCTGATTGAAATGCTATGTGTATAAGCTATAAAAAGGGAGTTATAAGGGGCCTGAATCCTATGAGATTCAGTTAGTGAAACGGGAAATTTGAAATGAGATCAAATCTGATATCTGTTCTGTTCCGGATCCGATGAATTCTGTTCTGGTGCTATAAGCACATCTGTTTTGGTGCCGTGAGCACAAAGGGAGACATAAGGGGCCTGGATCCTATGAGATTCAGTCAGTGTCTGGGAAGGGAGGCATAAGGGGCCGGAATCCGTAGAGATTCCGTCAGTGTCAGGGCATTTAGCTATATGTATCTGTTCTGTTTTCTGTATCTGTTCTGTTCTGTATGAAATTGTGATTATGATATGATATGATCCGTACGATTCTGATTTCTGATTCTGACTCCGTTGATGTATCCTGTTCTATGATCTGATCTGTGCAATTCCGTTTCTGATTTGATATCTGTCCGTATAAGTTCTGATTTCCGACTCTGTTCCGATTTCTGATCTGATTTCTGTCTGATGAGTTTGGTTTTGGTTTCTGAGAATTTAGATTGGTGGTTTGTTGCTTTGCTGAGCTGTTGAGCTCACCCTTGCTTTCTGGTGGTTTTCAGGTTCTGGGAAGGGCAAGGAAGTTCAGGACTAGAGTTCAGAGTCTGATCAGTATAGGTACTTTTGTACTTTTTGATTTTTGTACAGTCATGGCTTTCCTGTTCTGTCTTTCTTTCTGTTGAAAGCCATGTACTGTTCTGTAGATGATTATTTTTGAGGAAATGAAAAGATAGATGTTTTTTTCCGCTGTATTTGATGATTTTAGTAGCTCTGTTGTTCTGTGTGTGTCTGTTGAGTTAAGTACTTGGAAGATCAGTTCAGTAACCTAATCCAAAGCCAGATCCTGGATATGCAAGGTAAGTCTCTCGTCGCGATCCGGCTCGGGCGGGATCCGTCCCCGTCGGGTCGGGTCGTGACAGAGCTCACCCTTGCTTTCTGGTGGTTTTCAGGTTCTGGAAATGGAAGGAAGTCCAGGACTAGAGTTCAGAGTTCTGATTCGTATAGGTATACTTTTGATTTTTGTACAGTCATGGCTTTTCTGTTCTGTCTTTCTTTCTGTTGAAAGCCATGTACTATTCTGTAGATGATTATTTTGAGGAAATGAAAAGATAGATATTTTGTTCCGCTGTGTTGATGATTATAGTAGCTCTGTTGTTATGTGTTTGTTAGTCTGTTTGAATTAAATATTTGGAAGATTCAGTTCAGTAACCAAATTCCAAAGCCAGATCCTGGATAAGAAGGTTGTGTCGCGATCCGGCTCGGCCGGGATCCGTCCCCGTCGGGTCGGGTCGTGACAATCAAGGTAGTGACTCTATTTCCATTGCAAATGGAACTCAACTACCTATACATCACAGCGGACAGGGCATTCTGCCACTTCCAGACAGCAATCGTAAGCTTCTCCTTCGTCGCTTATTACATGTCCCTTCTTTGTCTCACAATCTGCTTTCTATTCACAAATTAACATCTAATAATTCTTATTCAATTTCATTTGATGCTAATGGCTTTGTGATAAAGGATCTCCTGGGACAATCAAGTTCTTCTTCATGGTCGATGCCGTGACGGAATCGATCCTGTTTCAACATCTTCATCAAAATCCTTGTCCGGTCATCAAGCCCTTGTTGTCTCTGCGTCTACATGGCATGCTCGTTTAGGACATCCAAATCAACAAGTCTTGCGTCTTTTAGCTAAAACTGATTCTTCTTTATGTATTTCGTCTTCTTCCTTTGTTTGCACTCATTGTAATGTGAGCAAAAGCCACAAGTTATCTTTTGATTATGTAATGCACAAGTCTCTTTAACCTTTTGATTTAGTACATTCCAATGTATGGGGGCCGGCTCCGGTCCCTTCTCTAAATGGTTATCGTTACTTTGTGATTTTTATTGATGATTGCACAAGATATTATTGGCTTTTCCTCATGTGTTCCAAAGATGAAACCTTGTCTAAACTACAAGAATTCAATAAACTTGTTGAAACTCATATCATTGCTCGAATAAAATGCTTTAGATCAGATGGAGGTGGCGAGTTCACGGGACATCTATTTAAACAATTTTTACTCGAACAAGGCATTGATCATCAGCTTAGATGTCCATATACACCTGAACAAAATTGTGCCGCTGAGCGTAAGCATCACCATCTCCTAGAGACTACCCGTACTTTGTTACATACTGCAAGTTTTCCATATCAATTTGGGCTGAAGCTTTGCAAACTTCAAATTACATGATCAACAGACTCCCGTCCTAGTCTATTGATCTTAAAATTCCTTATGAACAGCTATATCATCGGTATCCAGACTACAAACACTTTCGAGTGTTTGGATGCTTGTGTTTTCCGTGGCTTAAACCTCTCTCCCCTAGTAAACTTCATCCTCGATCTAGTGAATGTCTGTTTCTTGGTTATTCTACATCTCATAAGGGATATAGATGCTTTAATTTAAATTCGAGAAAATTACATATCTCACGGCATGTTGTATTTCATGAAGGAATTTTTCCTCATTCTTCTCTGTCCCAGCCATAGCAAACTCCAACGATTGATACCTCCACTTCACCTTTTCTGTTAATGCCTACCTCACTACTCAAGTCACCCTCTATAGTACCATCATCCCATACAACTTATGTTCCTTTTTCATCTCCTTCTCTTTCCAATTCTCCTTAATCATCCACTTATACTATTCATTCTCCACAAAACAATCTTGTGTCACAACCTACCGCTATACATTCAACACACCCAATGCAAACTAGGTTTCGTTCTGACATTTCCAAACCAAAACAGATATTTGATTTATCTGTTACAGCTTCTAAGCAAACCATACCCTCTACTTACCACCAAGCCATACAATCTCCCCCTTGGTTTGATGTCATGACTGCAGAATTTAGAGCTTTACAACATCAAAAGACTTGGTCCTTAGTTGTTCCTCCACCAAATGCTATCATTCTTGGTTCACGGTGGATTTATAAACTAAAATTGAAACCAACGGGTGAGATAGAAAGATACAAGGCACGCCTTGTGGCTCAAGGATTCAAACAACAATATGACATAAATTTCAAAGAGACCTTCAGTCCAGTTGCAAAAATGCCTACAATACGAGTATTACTTAACATTGCATTAGTTCAAGATTGGTCCATTATGCAGCTTGACATTTCGAATGCTTTCTTACATGGAGATCTCACCGAAGACATTTACATGAAACAACCCCCTGGATTTGCTGATATTCAGTTTCCCAACCATGTTTGTAAGCTTCACAAGGCTATTTATGGTCTCAAACAAGCACCTCGTCAGTGGTATACAAAGCTTACAAATTTTATACTTGACTTCGGTTTTCATCTCAGCAAATCAGATCCAGCTCTTTTCATTTACTCTGTAGCCAGCACACAGCTCTATTTGCTCATCTATGTTGATGACTTTCTCTTAACGGGCAACAATACTGAGTTACTTCAGCAACTCTTACACAAATTGAAGATTGTTTTCTCGTTAAAACAGTTGGGTAATATTTATACATTCCTTGGCATTCAATTCTCTAAAACTACAGATGGCTATTTTTTGCATCAAACACACTATCTCAAGAAGATCCTTCATCAATCGGGTTTTACAGATTGTAAATATGCTCCGACCCCCATTACCATTCGTTCAGCTGCGCCGCAAGCTACAGAGTCACCCTTTCATGATCCCACTTTATTTTACAAATTAGTTGGATCCTTGCAATACTTAACTATTACTAGACCTGATATTGCCTTTGCAGTTAATCATTCTTGTCAACGAATGCATTCTCCAACCATTAAAGATTTTCAGGCTCTCAAACGCATCCTCAGATATCTACAAGGTACTCCTACATATGATCTTCCAGTCGTTCGTGGTTCACTCTCTCTTTCTACCTATGTAGATGCTGATTGGGCTGCTGATAAACATGATTGAAAATCTGTAACTGGTTTATGTACTTTTCTCGGTCTGAATTTGATCTCTTGGTGTGTTAAGAAACAACCAACGGTCTCAAAATCATCGACGGAAGCTGAATATCGTGCATTAGCTTCGGTCACTTCTGATGTAATTTGGCTTCGTCGTCTTCTTCGAGAATTGAATGCACCTCAAACTGCAGCTATAAGGATCTTCTGTGACAATACATCAGCCATGACATTGGCCCATAATCCCATTTTTCATGTTAGAACAAAGCATATTGAGATTGATAATCATTTTATCAATCAACACATTCAGTCCAATGTCATCCAGCTTCTTCACATCTCTTCAGCTGAGCAACCCGCTGATCTCCTCACTAAGCCACTGCCTCTTACAAGGTTTCATGATCTCTGTTCCATATTAACAATCCGCTCTCCGGATTGTTCCTTTGAGGGGGTGTGTTAGACTACATGTGCGAACTACTCATTATTGAACCACTGACACAGGCGGCTCACTGTTCCACTTGTTCTACTCATGTTATTCATCTGCTCTTCTCAGTCTGTCCACTAACAGACTCTGAATTCCTAACTAACTGTCGCTAAGTGTCTTTTATATTTCCTTGTAGTTCTCGGTAACACCAGGAAGAGCAATAGAAGCTATAGTGTTTTCAGTCATCTTCTTCTTCCTCTGGTTTTTCGTTTTCTTCTTTATTGCAGGGCTTAGCTCTTCAGAATATTCGTGCAACGCTCGGACGCGAATTCGTAAACTCTACTGTCGCGTATATTCTAGCCCGCAACAATTTTATTTCAATAATAGATTTAGCTTTAATATAGTTATTTTAGGAATAATGTGTATGCTTAAGTTCAAGATTTTATATATAATTTCACAATGATATAATCATTATCTATAACTTATATTAACAATGTTGTGCTTATGATTATGTGTGTGAGATTGTTTTAGAGTTTTCACTATGTGGAAACTCGTGATTGATATTTATATTATTGTGGATCGAGTTGTGGCTAGTTGGTTGATGAAATAACTTTCCGCTGATCTGCGCTTGAATCCCTTAACCTATATATATATATTCACGGCTCTCAATGGACTTAAAAATTTAATTAATTTGTATTTATTGGAAGGTAAATGCAATTTTCTTTGCTCTAGGTATTATCCTTTATATTTTTGATAGTTTTTTTATACTTATTAGATTATTATTTATGTTTTTTCACATTCAGGTATTATCTTATATTTTCATAAATCAGTTTAATTATCATTAAAACATCATTAATATGAATTAATTTAAATAAAAGATGTTTTTTATTTTAAAAAATAATACAACAATATCAATCATTTATCCCACTACATGGGGTCGACTATATAAATATTTTTTCTCTATTGTGTTAAATTAATAATCAAATTATCATTTAAATCTAATAAAAATATTAATTTCTAATACATCTTAACCAAATCTGTATAAGTATACCTCAACTTTTTTTAACATAGGCAAATACTATCCTAATTAGATCCTTGGAAGGCCGATGTTTTATTTGATCAAATCATCAAAGGCCACTATCTATAATCTTCTATATCATTGGAGCTACTCCAACCTTTTCATGTGTATACTTGTTTCATATTATGTCTCAAAGAGCGAAGCCAATCGCTCACTTGTGCATTCTGATCCCTGCAACACTTAATTTTATGCTTCTCTTTTAATGGCTGACATTTTGTTCCATAAAAGTATTGTAGTTCTCACTCCCATCTTATATGTTATCTTAAGTTTTAAGGGTAATTTTTTTGTCACATTCACAAACTTCAACCAACAAATTTGAATTTTACTAATAATATCCTTATCTATTTCACTATCACTTCGAGCAATAGATCTTTTATATTTATTTGTAATATCACGATCTGCTCCAGTATCATCCAGGACGATCTGGGATCGTCCTGGGACGATCAGTGGAATTCAGCTCCAGATTCTGCCCAGAATTGCTCCAGGTGATTTCCTGTAGGGATCGTCCAAGCCGATCGAGGTATCGTCCCGGGACGATCAATGGATGGCACAAGTCAGAGAATAGGGGTTTTTATCGCCTATGAACAGTAATTATCATCCTGAAAAATCGTCCCAGGACGATGGGAATTGGTCTGATCGTCCAGGACGATCGAGACGATCGGCCGGGCCGATATGAGCATTACTTAAAGGGAAATGAGTCATTTTGAGGAGAGAGAAAATTAAAATAAATATCAGATTTTGATCCGAGGAGAGAGGAAGAAAAAGAGGAATTTGGAAAAGTTGATTTCGGGAAGACGCGGAGCCGTTTTCGATCGAAGTGACTGTTGAGGAAATTGCTGTGCTCGAGGTAAGGCACATTCCGTCTTTCTCAATTTTCAGTTCCGTCGCGGTTGGCGGTATTTTTCTGTCCGGATTTCGTTTTCGTTACGATTTTTCGTCCGTAACTTTTGATTGGTTCAGTTTTTACCGCGTAAGTTTCTGTATATCGTTGTCGTGCCGGGTGTGCACGTTTTGATTATATTTTGAAGATTTTTGTCCGGGTATTTTTGATTCGGCGATGTTTTTCGTAGACTACAATTTTCTGTGAAATTGGAATTTATCTGTGCAGTAGAATAAAGGTTCTGAAATGTTAATATCTGTATTCTGTGCAAATTTGGTAAATTGTTATTTTCAGGAATTTTGTGTAAATTCTGTATAATGCCGTTGTGCTGCCCGATTTTTGGGTAATTTCTGAAATGTCCGAATTTCTTCTGAATTGGAATGCTATGTGTATAAGCTATAAAAAGGGAGTTATAAGGGGCCTGAATCCTATGAGATTCAGTTAGTGAAACGGGAAATCTGAAATGAGCTCAAATCTGAAATCTGATATCTGTTCTGTTCCGGATCCGATGAATTCTGTTTTGGTGCTATAAGCACATCTGTTTTGGTGCCGTGAGCACAAAGGGAGACATAAGGGGCCTGGATCCTATGAGATTCAGTCAGTGTCTGGGAAGGGAGGCATAAGGGGCCGGAATCCGTAGAGATTCTGTCAGTGTCAGGGCATTTAGTTATATGTATCTGTTCTGTTTTCTGTATCTGTTCTGTACGAAATTGTGATTCTGATATGATATGATCTGCGAATCTGATTTCTGATTTCTGTATAATTCTGACTCCGTTGATTTATTCTGTTCTGTGATCTGATATGTACGATTCTGTTTCTGCTTTGATATCTGTCCGTATAAGTTCTGATTTTCGATTCTGTTCCGATTTCTGATCTGATTTCTGTCTGATGAGTTTGGTTTTGGTTTCTGAGAATTTAGATTGGTGGTTTGTTGCTTTGCTGAGCTGTTGAGCTCACCCTTGCTTTTTGGTGGTTTTCAGGTTCTGGGAAAGGCAAGGAGGTTCAGGATTAGTTCAGAGTCTGATCAGTATAGGTACTTTTGTACTTTTGATTTTTGTACAGTCATGGCTTTTCTGTTCTGTCTTTCTTTCTGTTTAAAAGCCATGCATTGTTCTGTAGATGATTATTTTTGAGGAAATGAAAAGATAGATGTTTTGTTCCGCTGCATTTGATGATTTAGTAGCTCTGTTGTTCTGTGTGTGTCTGTTGAGTTAAGTATTTGGAAGATCAGTTCAGTAACCTAATCCAAAGCCAGATCCTGGATAAGGTCTCTCGTCGCGATCCGGCTCGGGCGGGATCCATCCCCGTCGGGTCGGGGTCGTGACAAGCTTTTGTGGTATCAGAGCACTGGTTTTGGAAACATGTTGGATTGTAAAACAGAGCTCTAGGAAGTGATCAGTGAGTCTGTCTGGGAGGTAGTTTTGGGTCGTTTGGCTTTTTATTGTGTTGTTTTTGTGTTGTTTTTGTGATAGTTTTCCGGATTTTCTGGATTTTTCTGTATGGATCAGCCAGACCCAGACATGACAGACGGTCAGAGTGATGATCAGGCAGCACCAGTGGGGAGTACAGCCCCAGTGGTCGGTGCTGATACGCTTTCACAGTTTGCGTCACTTGTTGCTCAGATGATGAGCGAGACTCAGAGCAGAGCTTCTACTGTTAGATCTGAGGATATTGATCGACACCTGCAGTTATTTTTGAGGTTGAAGCCTCCGAGGTTTGAGGGCGCTGTCGAGCCCAGAGCAGCCGAGGAGTGGCTGAGGCGATTAGAAAAGACTTTTGACAGGATGCAGTGTCCTGCAGACAGGAAGGTTCCGTTAGCTATTTTTCTGTTGGACGGAGAGGCTGAGCACTGGTGGGATGGCCAGCAGGCAGCCAGATTTCAGGGCAGATTGAACTCTTTGATCACTTGGGAAGAGTTCACTGAGGTATTCAGAGACTGGTTTGTTCCCCCTTCTGCACGACAGCAGATGCAGGAGAGTTTTCTGAGGCTGGTTCAGGGGAGCAAGACGGTGATGCAGTACGAGGCTGAGTTTACTGCATTAGCCAGGTACGCTCCGCAGCTGGTTAGCACGTCTACTGAGAGGTGCTACAGGTTTTTGAGAGGCTTACGAGATACTTTGAGGCAGCCTTTGATATCGTTCCGGATTACTGATTTCTCTGAGCTTGTGGAGCGAGCTCGTCTGATTGAGAACGACATGACGGCTACTCAGCAGCGGTGGACTGTGAGTAGGAAGAGGTTTGGAGGAGAGACTTCTGGCAGTGGTTCCTCTGGGAAGAGGAGATTTGTTCCTGGTTCTGGATCTGGAGATTCCAGAAGGAGCGGAGGATCGTCTGGTACTGTTACCAGTACGACTAGTTCTGGATCTGTCAGTTCGGCACCTGTGTGCCAGAGTTGTGGACGGCGACACCATGGCCAGTGCTACAGGATAGCTGGTCTTTGTTTCAGATGTGGTCAGACGGGACATAGGATTGCAGAATGTCCACAGATGGGATATGAGCAGCGATCTGAGGGCTTCGTCAGACCTGTTGGTTCAGCAGCAGGAAGACCGAGGACTGTTCCTCCACGCCCTGAGGGATTTGCTGGTAGAGGTGGTAGTTCTAGTTCTGCACCACGGAGACCACCTACGATTCAGAGGGAGCAGAGTAGTTCTGTTGCTTCAGCTCCTGTTCCAGTTCAGCCACGAGTTTACAGTCTGAGTCAGCAGGAGGCTCGTGATGCTCCGGATGTTGTGACAGGTACGGTTTACATTTCTGATCAGCCCTGTCGTGTTTTGTTTGACTCTGGAGCGAGTCATTCTTTTCTGTCCGAGCACTGTTTTG
Source organism: Dendrobium huoshanense (assembly GCA_016618105.1). Lineage (NCBI taxonomy): Eukaryota > Viridiplantae > Streptophyta > Magnoliopsida > Asparagales > Orchidaceae > Dendrobium > Dendrobium huoshanense. Next base: position 45,248,538 of record CM028345.1, on the reverse strand, counting down.
AGATTTTACATTTGGATTCGATGGTTTTACCGTTTTCTTTGTCTGTGATTTTACCGGCTGGGAATCCATTGATTGCTCGACAGTTTTGTTTGTGTGAGATCGAGATTTCTGGCAAGAAGTGGAAATCGAGTTTGATTCGATTGCCGATTTCTTCGTATGATGTGATTCTGGGCATGGATTGGCTGAGTCAGTATGAGGCTCAGATTGACTGTCTGAAGAAGCAAGTGAGTTTGCTTGTGGCTGGAGAGAGAGTTGTATTTCAGGGATTACGAGGTGTTCTCTCCAGTCTGATTTCTGCGTTAGAGGTGAGCAGAATGTGGAAGAAGGGATATCCAGTATTTTTTGCTTCGGTGCGGGATCTGAACCTGGAGGTTGGTTCTGTTTCTGAGATCCCTGTGGTACGGGAGTTTGTGGATGTTTTTCCTGAGGAGTTGGTTCGTTTACCTCCGGATAGAGATGTGGAGTTCTCTATCGATGTTTTTCCGGGTACCGCTCCGATATCGAAAGCTCCTTACAGGATGGCACCGAAAGAACTTTCTGAGTTGAAAGTTCAGCTTCAGGAGTTGATTGACAGAGGATTTGTACGTCCTAGTGTTTCTCCTTGGGGAGCACCTGTTCTGTTTGTGAAGAAGAAGGACGGTACACTCCGTATGTGTATTGATTACAGAGATTTGAACAAGGCCACGATCAAGAACAAGTATCCTTTGCCTCGGATAGACGACTTGTTTGATCAGCTTTCCGGATCTTCGGTGTTTTCGAAGATTGATTTGAGATCCGGATATTATCAGGTGAAGGTGAAGGAATCTGATGTGGTGAAGACTGCTTTTAGTACTCGGTACGGGCACTACGAGTTTTTGGTTATGCCTTTTTGGGGTAACCAATGCGCCTGCGATTTTCATGGATCTGATGAACCGAGTATTCAGGGAGTTTTTGGATCAGTTTGTGATCGTCTTCATCGACGATATTCTGGTATATTCTGCATCTGAGGATGATCATGCCAGACATTTGAGGATTGTGTTGGAGACTCTGAGGAGGCATCAGCTGTATGCCAAGTTCTCCAAGTGCGAATTCTGGCTGAAGAGCATTTCCTTTCTGGGGCATGTGATTAGCGGAGAAGGTATTTCTGTAGATCCCCAGAAGATTCAGGCAGTTGCTGATTGGCCAAGGCCGACTACGGTATTTGAGGTACGTAGTTTCTTGGGCATGGCCGGGTATTACAGGAAGTTTGTGAAAGAATTTTCACAGATTTCGACTCCTCTGACGAGACTGACTCAGAAGTCAGTTCCTTTTGTTTGGACACCGGGAGTGTGAAGCTAGTTTTCAGCGATTGAAGGATTGTTTGACTTCAGCTCCAGTGTTGGCACTTCCGTCAGGTACGGAAGGTTTTCAGGTGTTCAGTGATGCTTCACTGAAAGGACTAGGATGTGTTCTGATGCAGCATGGTCAGGTAATTGCTTATGCTTCGAGACAGTTAAAACCACATGAGAAGAATTACCCGACACATGATTTGGAGTTAGCTGCAGTTGTTTTTGCTTTGAAGATTTGGCGTCATTACCTGTATGGCGTCACATGTGAGATGTTTACTGATCATAAGAGCCTGAAGTACATTTTTACTCAGAAGGATTTGAATCTGAGACAGAGGCGGTGGCTCGAGTTGATCAAGGACTATGACCTAACTATTCAGTATCAGCCTGGGAAGGCGAATGTGGTAGCAGATGCTTTGAGCAGGAAGTCTTCTGGATTATCAGGTTTGCAGCTTACTTGTGATGACTTTCTGATTCGTGATTTGGAAAGATTGCAATTGGAGGTGATTTCCGCCAGTGATTTGGAGTTGGCTCAGATGAGTATTCAGTCTTCTTTGGAAGCAAGGATTCAAGAAGCCCAGAAGTCAGATTCTGATTATTCGAAGTTGATAGCTCAGATTGGATCTGGTAAGACTCCTGAACTTCGAATTTCTGATTCTGGTGCTATTTTCTGTAAGAACAGGTTTGTGGGTACCTGTGTTTGGAGATTTGAGGCGGGAGATTCTGTATGAATCTCATTATTCAGGCTACACTGTTCATCCAGGCAGTGGTAAGATGTACGCTGATATGAAGCTTTTGTTCTGGTGGCCTGGGATGAAGAAGGATGTGGCGGAGTTTGTGTCGAGATGCGAAGCCTGTCAGTTGGTGAAGGCAGAGCATCAGCGACCAGGTGGACTGTTGCAGTCGTTGCCTATCCCTGAGTGGAAATGGGAGGAGGTAACGATGGATTTCGCGATGGGTTTTCCTCGATCACGACAAGGACATGATGCCATTTGGGTAGTTGTGGATCGATTGACGAAGTCAGCCCATTTTCTTCCGATCAGACAGACGGATTCAGTTGAACGCTTGGCACAGATATATGTGAAAGAGATAGTCAGATTGCACGGTGTGCCTCGCGTGATTGTATCTGATCGAGATGGACGCTTTACTTCCAGACTTTGGAAGGGCATTCAGCAAGGCTTGGGTACGAAACTGCATTTCAGTACAGCCTTTCATCCTCAGACCGACGGACAGTCTGAGAGGACTATTCAGGTATTGGAAGATCTGTTGAGGCTTTGTGTTCTGGACTTTAGCGGAAGCTGGAAAGATCATATTCCGCTGAATGAGTTTGCCTATAACAACAGTTTTCAGTCCAGTATTGGTATGGCACCGTACGAGGCTTTGTATGGCAGGAAGTGTCGTACTCCTTTGACTCTGACGGAGGTCGGAGATAGACAGACTTTGGGTGCCACTTTTGCTGATGAAACTGCTCAGAAGATTAGTTTGATAAGAGAAAGATTGAAAGCCGCTCAAGATCGTCAGCAGAAATATTACAATCAGAAGCACAGATTTGTTGAGTTTCAGGTCGGTGACTTTGTGTATGTCAAAGTCAGCCCGATGAAAGGTGTGAGCAGATTTGGTCAGGTGAGCAAGCTTAGTCCAAGGTATGTTGGACCGTTTGAGATTTTGGAAAGAATTGGAAAAGCTGCTTATCGCCTATTGCTTTCTGATTCTATGCCGGATGTGCATAATGTATTTCATGTATCCACTCTGAGGAAGTGGGTATCCGACTCTGGGAAGAAGGTATCAGCTGACGAGGTTGAGATTCAGGAGAATCTGGCGTATAAGGAAGAGCCAGAATTGATTTTGGCGTACGACGTCCGCAAGTTAAGAAATAAAGAGATTCCGATGGTTAAAGTCCAGTGGAAACACCGGACTGCACGAGAAGCAACTTGGGAAAAGGAGTCTGATATGAGACGGTCGTACCCGTACTTGTTTTGACTGAGTTTGGATTGGATAATGTCGAGGACGACATTTTTCTGAGTTGGGGAGATTGTAATATCACGATCTGCTCCAGTATCGTCCAGGACGATCTGGGATCGTCCTGGGACGATCAGTGGAATTCAGCTCCAGATTCTGCCCAGAATTGCTCCAGGTGATTTCCTGTAGGGATCGTCCAGGCCGATCGAGGTATCTGTTGTTGGTGGAATTTTGGAAAACAGGTTTTGAAAATATTGGGTTTCTTTGGGGATTTTAATATTAAGGTTAAGTTCTAATTCTAAGGTCGAATCAACTCGTTAGAAAGAGTATATCACCCCGAAAGACGAAAATAAACTTTCATGACGGTATTCAGACTTAGAATTATGAAATCCAACTTGAATATTATGAGCGGATGCTAAAGAGAAATTCATATGACCCCGAAGGGTCAAAATGAAGTTCAATTGAATATCCAGCTACAATATTCAAGAAGTGTGATCATTAGGTTCACATCCAAAGCCTTATCGAAGAAAGATATATCTCCCCGAAGGGAGAAAATATCACTCGATGATAATTCTTTGAATATGATAATAATGATCACTAATATTTTAAATTTTCCCAAATAAATCCAATTGAGTTTTGAAAAATCGATTTTTTTAAAATCAGGTGCGTGTGTGGTTCTAAATCTCCTACGAGCGCAAGCCCTCGTAGTTAATTACATCGTATGGAGATAAAATCTCCTACGAAAACTCTCGATTAAAATAATGGCAAAATTTCGTTTAGATTTTCTAGGAGTGATATCAAAAAGAGTGAATTTTGGAAACTCAAAAGGGAATGGATCAAAATTGAGCAGTTATTAACAGAGTTAAAGGAGGAGAGGTAGGGGACACTTTAAGATTCCAGAACCATCCGGAAATGTCCCAACTTAATCTAAGTGTTGGGCTTTAAGTTTTGGACTTGAAATGATATTTAATTAGAGTTGAGCATTTTGTTAGAAATTTGGGACTATATTCCCGAAGTTTGGGGTCTTATAATCAAAGATCTGCCCCGGAACCTAAATCTATTTTGGACACTGGACCACAGTCGTCCGATCCTAACTAATGCAGTGCAAGGTCTGGACTTACCCCGGCCTGGATTGGGGAGCCAGCTAACCACCTAATCGATTTAAAATACATGAATCCGGTCTTTTATGAAAGAGTGGTAGGGACGTTATATTTAAAGTTTTGGAGAGTTGGGGCCGACATCTAGAGATTCTCCTAATTGGCCCCTAGGACTTATGTTGGGTGCTAAAATGCTAAGGACTATGAAATTAAAATTTTGACTCTTTTAATTTGTATCTAATGCAATGCATGCTGGTTAACAACCTCAAATCAAATATGCTTGAAATTTTTAAAAACAGGCTTATAAAATAATTTTTTAGAAGACTGGACTTCCCCGGGTCCGGCACCTCGTCCTCATAGGTCAGACTATCCGGACTCTACCCGCAGGCGGGGAAGGGTCTAAAGCAAGGAAAGAGTAATGCAGAAATATGCATGCGACCCCGGGGTCGATCCCCGGCTAATTCCCTAGATTCGTTATCTTTCTATGTTATTTAGACTCACTAAATATTTAGACTTTTAAGATTATGAGTATAAAACTTTCGCACCCTCACGAGCCTCACGAGTCCAGGCAAAAACAAAGAGCGGCATGCAATCGCCAAAAAAACTAGTAAAAACAAGTAATCCTAAAGGCAATCATTTCAACACATCAGATATAAATGAATTAATTAATAAATGTCCATAGGCAAAGTTGCCTTGCTTATTACAAACCAGAATATTACAGAAAGTAAAGTGGCCGGGCACCACTGACAACAACCCGGATTCTAAGCCTAATAATGACGCAAGTTATTTTGAGTGGGATACTCTCAATCTTCAAGTCTTCAAATCTTCAATTTCATTCTTCTTTGGAATCCTTTTCTTCAATCTTCTTGGAATCTTCGTAGTGGATTACCCAAATGGACAAGAGGGCACTTCCCTCTAAGGGGAAGGCCACTCTTTCCTCTTTGGGTAAGGAAGAGGTGATCCAAATTTGGATTTCCAAATGAAAAAGGAGTGTTCCCCAAAGGGGTATCCTTTCCTCTTTGGAATCCAAGCTTTGGATCTATGTATCCCAACTCAAAATAAACTTTCACAACACTTGACACTTACACAAATTACATTGATATCAAAATAAAAATCTAGACTCATCTGCAGGGTTATCCTAAGCAATTAATATATAAAAAGCAGTTATTCCCAAGCAGTTGTATATGAGCAGAGAAAAAAAAGTAAGTAAACACACTGGCCACGCTCTTTTTATTTGGGGGCTTTAGCAGCTTAAGCACCTGTGCAAAGAGTTTATAATATTTATGCATTTTTAATTTGCCCCCTTTTTTTTATATTGCCCTGCATGAGCGTGGCCACCTGCAGAAAACTGTGTCAACATCCAGATCGTACCTAACCTAAGGGTAATCTAGTCGCCAAACACATCAATCCATCCACAGAGTACAGAAAAAGTAAGCACACAGCAAAGCAATTTCATCCACAACATGCAGTGAAAACTACGAAAAATCGGGCACACAGCAGTAAAGTAAACACCGGCCTAACCTAGATCTAGAGTTGGTTGTCCTAGCACATCATCTAAAGTGTGTGAGAAAGGTCGTGTGGCTGGGATAGATCCTAAAATGGGTGATTAGTTAAAGTTGTCTAAAAGTTTGGATTTGTTAAGGCTTAGAAGGGGATTTAAATTAAAATTTAAATATTAATGGATTAAGCATTTTAATTAAACATATTTTAAAAGTTAATTGATTACTACCTTTGTTTCACACCGAGGCCGTGAAGTTTATTTCACCTTCCTTGGGGCTAAGCTAATAGCCTCGTAGGCCTGGGTTACCCAGTAGCAATCGGGGTTGATTAAGTTATTTAAGTTGGTTGGAATTAAAAGAGTAGATTAATATAAAAATGAGTTAGTTACTGATTTTAAAGCTTGATTAATTTAAGTTTGCCATTAATTGATTCGTGGCGTTGTGCCACCAGGCTCGAGGAACCAGCCTCCTTAGGACACTTAGCCCCGCAGCCCGGAGTAGTCCAGCCAATAAACTTCAACTTTAGGATGGTTGTTGTGTTTTAAAGGATTTGTTAAGTGTTTTAAGCATTAAACCAATATTTTCTGAGTTTTAGAATGATTATGAGTTTTATGAATTTTTAGGATATTTTAATGATTTAATTAAGGGGTTGAAAATCGACTTTTTGATTAAGTTCAAATTCTGGAATGTTTGTATTTTATTAAAATACTAGACCTTACTACGATCAGTTAGAAGGTAAGTACGTTGAAATCGGATTTTTCTACATTTTATTACGAAGGTTTGAAGTTTTGAACTAGTTTTGACTTAGAGTTGACCGGTTTGTTGACTTTTTTAAATATTGCAGATTTCTGGAGTTTAATATTTTTAATAAATACTAGAGCTTATTAGGAGTTGAATGCAAGTGAGTTGGGTGATTTTGGATTTTATTTGAATTAGTTATGAATTATTGAAGTTTGAACATTTTAATGAATTTTAGGAATTTCTTAATTAGAGGGTCTCTATTGTGATTTTGCTTCAAACAAACTCCCAATCTCTTGAAAACACCTCCAAGGTCAGGAACAACCTAAGGAGGGATCCCCAAGTGTTTGGGAGATTTTTAGATTTTTATATTATTATTAATAAATTATCTCAATTAAATATTGGTTCTCACTTAAAATTAAATTAAGGTTTAGGTTGCTGTCAATCAAAGGGCTTTTAATTATCATAGATTAAGGACTGAATTCTGGTCAGTTTGAGGGTTTATATGTAATTTTTGGATTTAAATTGGATTTATTACAATTTTTAGAAGTTTTAAAGGCTTAATTAAGGGTTTAAGACTTAGAAAATTAATTAGGGGACCTAATGACCTCAAAAATCAGTGAAAATTTCTCTAGGGGCTGAGGATGTCACTAAGTTCAAATGTTCAAAGTTTCAACTCAAGGGAAGTGAATCCTAATTATTGAAATTTTTCTAAGTTTTCTATACATGGGTCCTTAATTATTGTCCTTAATTATGTCACTAGTTTTGAATAGGTTCAAATCAAAGTTCCTCTAACCCTTTGAATAAACATGGCATGCATATACAAGTGGCAAGCAAACAAGTCCTTAGATCTAGGAGAACCTAGACTAGGTGGTGTGTGCACCTTAAGCATGCAATTACTAATTAACATAATTAAGACAAAATTAGTGAATAATCAAAGAATGATTATCCACTAATCATCCCCATTATTCCATTCACATGGGCTTGATCTAAGTTTAGAACTTCAATAAATCCCTCAAGAATTTAAAGGGTCTAAAATATATATAATATTTCAAAGTACCCTTTTTTTTTTAAGTAAATAAATATCAACATACTTATATATATATAATCATAAATTTAAAATAATTAACAAAATATTTTTGAAATACATTTTAAAGACTTGAGAGACTCTCAGATTTATTTAAATATTTTTGGAATTAGAACTTTGATTACTCAAATATTTAACTTAATAATAAAATATAAATTAGATATTTAATTAAATAGTCTAAATTATCTAAAGGAAAACTCAAATATTTAAAATATATTATAGTTTGTATAGTGAATTTTAATTTTGGAATACCCTCCATGCTCTGAAATAATTCCAAAATAAAATATTTTTAAATTATTAAAATTAATTTTGATTTATCTTAAGTAAATATTAATTAAAATATCAAGTTTTTGAGTATTTTTAATCATTTAAAAATATTTTAAATATTTTAGAGAAAACTTTTAATTTTATTTGAAAGATATTAAAATTCTGAAAATTTGATATTTTAAAATAATTTTTAGATTTATAAATAATTTTTAATTAATTTTCAAGTTTTCTGTAATTAAATAGGTTAATTTTAATTAAACCCATTTAATCAGGTTCGGCGGCTGTGTAGTGGGACAAATGGCACGCTCTGATTCGACCAGCCAAAACGCGGCGACGGCGGGATGCCACGTGGAAGGCGGCGGTCATCCACGCGTCGACTGCAAACCGCGGGACGCGGTTTCACTTAACCACGTCAGCGAGCGGTGTGGACCGTTCGATCGAATGCCGGGATCGTTCAACGGCGGGGATTAGATCCCGCCGTCTGACCCGATTTGACCAAGATCCAACCGCAGAGAGTTTCGTCCCGCGGTTTTGAATGGACGGCCAGGATCGAGTCGGACGGCTGATCGAACGACAGATCGATTTGCGCGTCGGATCAGACGCGGAAGGGCTCGATCTGGACCGTTGATCGAACGATCAACGGTCCAGAAAACGTACACGTCGCCGGAGACCTTGAGTGACGCCCTAGAAACGTATTTCGCTTCGTTCTCTCGATCGGGATCGACCATTTCACTTGAAATTTTAAACGTAGATTAAGGGTATGAACAGAAATCGTGGGGAATAACTAGTTTTAGCTAAAACCCTAAAAGCGTGAAGCTATTTAAATCTAACTAGTGTGACCTAGATCTAAGGTTTTAGGGAGTTATCCGTTAGATCTTCGGAATTTCTGGATGGTTGAGCTTGTAGATTGTCCAAGTGAAGATTCCCAGCGAAAATCCAAGCTCGAACGCGTCTGGATCAGCTGCTATGGGCTTGGGACGGTCCCAGGTGGTGGTTTCGCCGGAGAACTCGCCGCCGGTGACGTGCAACCACCTGGGTTTTGTAGTGGGGAGGTAGAGGAAGCTCTGGAGATTCAAAACGAACTGGGGCCGGGCTTGAGAGAGCTTGGGTAGTGGAGAGGATATATGAGATTATGTGTCCTTAGCCCCTTTTCCCTATTCAAACGCCCCTAGGCCAAACGGATGGCTGGGATCGACTCACCAGGTTCTTGGATGTTGCCAAGTGTCCCTGGGACAGCCAGGAGGCTGACCCAAAGGCTGGGCACGCCTCAATCCTATTGGTGGCTTGGATGAGTGGAGGAGAGGGATTGCCATTTATGGCTAAACCAGGGGCAGAGCTCGGTTAAGGGCCTATTAGAGAGCTTTAGGGCACTAATGGGTCGGCTTTGGGCAGCTTAAATCAAGGGAAAGGAGTTTAGCATGTGATAAAGCCTTCTAGAAGGGGTTTAGGCTTGAGTTTGACCAGGTTGACCAGTCAACAGGTCAAGGCTGGTGATGTGGCATGAGGGGAAGTAGGAGCAGCCATGGGAGAGCTTCCAAGCCTAATCTCACACTCCTTGAAGTTAAATAGAAGGTTTGACCAATTCAAGGAGGGATTTAGGGCTTTGTTGACTTGGTTTGACCAGTCAACTAGGTCAAAGTTAGTGATGTGGCATTTGGAGAGGTAAAAGGTCATTTAGGATAGTCCTGATTAAGGGTCAAAAGTCAAAGTCAAGGGTAGGGAAAATGGGAGCCAATGTCACTAAGAATTGAGGGTTGACTTGGTCAACTCAAGTTGAGTCAAGTTGACCAAATGTCAAGTGACACTTGATCCTTAACCAAGAATGATTTGAATAGGTAATAGGGGTTGAAGAGCTCAGATGAGTTGATTTAACCCATTTAGACCCTCTAAGAGCTAATGGGTCAACCTAAGTTGACTGGGTCAACCAGGCTGACCCAATGGGTGAATCTGGCTGGACAAATTTGAAAAGACATTTGAAGAACATTGAGGGTGGTTCCTGGGTCTGGGGAGGTCAAATTGATCAAATCCCTATTTGAGTCCTAAGGGCCTGTTTGGTCAACCTGGGTTGACTTGGTCAACCAGGTTGACCCAGGGTCTGGGTTTGGGCTCAACAGGTTTGAAATGATATTTTAAGGTTAATGGAAGTGGTTGGGTGACTTAGAGAGGTCATTTGGGTCAAAACACATGTTTGGACCCTTAAAGGGCCCCTGGGTCAAACCAGTTGACTTGGTCAACCAGGTGACTCAAGGGTTGGAAATAGGTTCAAAAGTTTTGAAATGGCATTTGAAATTTGTTAAAGGTGGTTGCATCCCATTTGGAGCTCATTTGGTTTGAAATCCCCATTTGAGCCCCATAGGGGTGTTTTGGTCAATTTTGACCTATTGGTCAACTAAGGTCAAAAAGGTCTGGAAAATGCAGTTTACTGCTCAATGGGTTTAAATTCAAAGGTCTGGAAGTGATTGGAGGCTTGGATAAGGGTTCCAAGGTCAAAATCTCAAAGGGTTATGCTCAGTGGCATAGGCTGTAAATATTTGAAGGTTTTACAACCTTTGAATTTTAATTCAGATTCTGGGGTTAGAGACCTCAGAATGAGCTCAAAATTGGAGGGTAGCCTTTAGAGACATGTCTCATCACTTTGCAAGTGAATAGACCCTGAATCAGAGGCCATTTGACTGGGTTTTGAAATGTTTTGAAAAATCTCTGAAAAGGGTGTTTAGGACAGGCCTTAAGGGTTTGAATTTGAGTTTAAACTCTGGGTTTTGGATTTGATCTGAAGTTTGAATTAATTTGGATTTGAATTGGATGGAGTTTGAGATTTCAAATTGGTCATAGGTAGGAATCAAATTGAAATTGAGTGGATTAAGTATAGGAATTGATTTAAAATTGAGGTTGATCAAAGGTGGAGGTTGATTTGAAGTTGGAGTGATCCTAAGATCTAGGAGAGTTCTAAGATCTAGGATTTAAAGGAATCCTATGTTCTAGAATAGGCTCAGAGGTCTGACTCTAGGAAAGAATCCTAAGGTCTAGAGTGGATCCTAGGATCTGAAATTAATCTGGATTCTGGAAGGGTCTTAGTGACCTCATACAAAAATGAGGTCAACAAATGGACCCCAATGTGTGTGGTAGAAGGAACTTCTGCTGCACACATTGGTGTTGACCGAATGGAAGTAGAATTTTGAGAATGGAAGGGAGATCATCTCCCACCCCCAAGCCTATAGGATGCTAATGGAAGGCTTACACCTTTGGATAAAGAAAGCTGGTAAGACCAAGGTAGGGAATATCTAACCTTGGGTCTAAGGAAGGGCATCACCCCAACCTTAGGTCTACAGGATGCTGATAGAAGACTTACTCCAAGTAGACAAGAAAACTAGAGAAACCAAGGTAGGGAATACCTAGCCTTGGGTCTAGGGAGGGCATCACCCAACCTTAGGCCTATAGGATGCTGATAGAAGACTTACTCCAAATAGGCAAATTAACTGGAAACCAAAGTAGGGAATACCTAGCTTTGGGTCTAAGGAAGGGCATCACCCAACTTAGGTCTACAGGATGCTGATAGAAGACTTACTCCTAGTAGACGGATCAACTGGAAACCAAGGTAGGGAATACCTAGCCTTGGTCTAAGGAAGGGCATCACCCAACCTTAGCCTATAGGATGCTGATAGAAGACTTACTCCAATAGGCAAATTAACTGGAAACCAAAGTAGGGGAATACCTAGCTTTGGGTCTAAGAAGGGCATCACCCAACCTTAGGTCTACAGGATGCTGATAGAAGACTTTTCTCTAGTAGACGGATCAACTGGAAACCAAGGTAGGGAATACCTAGCCTTGGGTCTAAGGAAGGGCATCACCCAACCTTAGGCCTATAGGATGCTGATAGAAGACTTACTCCAAATAGGCAAATTAACTGGCAAACTAGGATGGTGCCACGAAGGGCGTACTCCATCACTAGCGAATGGAATCAGGATGGTGCCACGAAGGGCGTACTCCACCACTAATCCCCGGGTGAAATGCCAGGGTGGTGCCACAGAGGGCTTACTCCACCACTAGCGGGTCTAATCCTAAGGGAAGGAAGGACCTAACC